>MJUT01015293.1:214067-259326 GCA_002080005.1 Gigantidas platifrons | reverse complement strand
AAAAAAAAATATTAGCAAACTTTTTTTTTCTTTACCAAAAACAATTTCTGCTAAGTTTGAACATATATTTCAAAAATTAAGATTAAAAAAAATTGCACTTACCTGATTGAGCTTTAATTAAATTCCAGGATAAATGTTAAATATCATATTAATCTATTTCACTACATAACCTAGTAACAATATCTGCTCTATATATTCAGTCACACAAATATATAACAGAACCTTCCATTTATGACTTCTGATATACACTGATAGGGATTGTCTATACTAAAGTCCCATAAAAATTTTATCAATGAAAAGTTTTCTCTACCCATGAATCAGTCCATGAACAAATATAATTGTCAAACACCATAAAATCATAAGAAAACGTAAATTTTAAAATGTGCATTCTGAAGGCCTGATTGAAGTTTAAGAAATATAAGCTGTATCCAATAACCGTCTAACCATACCTTACGAAGTTAATGTCCAAATAATAAATGATTCATATCCCTATCATTTCAATTAAATCATACTAAAACATCTTACTCTATGTCCTTGCAACACATGTGTTCCAATACTAAAAAGAAAGTCTTTATGTAAAGTTTGACAGCTTGCCTTACACTATGATCAATTAATACATTAATTTTTCATGGCAAATTAAGCATAGCCCCTATAGATAATTAGTTTTGTGTCCAAATACATGCTTTAAGAAAACAATCCATTACTTAAAAACACCTGGTAATTTTGTGCCTATATTTGAGAGTATCTATCCTTAGGCCCTGGTTAATTTATCAAATATCTGTTTACTTCTCTTATTAGATTAATTTGTCCAAACAAGTCTCCACTTTCTACCTGACTTTTATCTATTAAACTTCCCAACTCATCAAGATGATTTATCCTAAGGCACTTCTAAATATCAAACAACTAAATTTATCTATAAAAGTGTTGGGGAAAAACTGTTTCCAACTTTTTCATCATAATCCAGATATTTTTTTTTTATCGAAACTGTACATCTTGAGAGACGTGTGCAATCACCACTGACATAAAATATGCTTGGCAGAGCAGATCATAATGTTGCTTACTGATACATCCAATGCGGAAAATTGATTTTTACAAATCTATTATATAAAATTCAGATTGAAATAAAAGCAATAAGAAAGAACAGTAGAATTGATCCGATAATTTCTAAAATATCAAAGACGGTTTTTCTATCAACACTATGTTTAATTTTAATGATTTTTAAGCCAAGCTGAAATAATTTAATTTGTAGAGAACCGAATTATCAAAAATACATGAATTTAGCTAGATAATATTATTATACTTTTACAGATTACATTGTGTTGTTTGCAATCTTTCATTGTTCAGGGGAAAAAAAATATTCAAAAACCAAAGGCATTTTGTACATACATCAATGAAAATTTTCAAAGGCAAAGAATTGAATAACAGGTTAATTTCCAGAACAAGTTACTTTAAAATCAACAATATAAAATATTGGAAAAAATATAACAAAATTGAACAGCCATAAAAACCATAAAAAAAACCCCCCAAATTAACAGTCCTCACGATGAACACCGGTGTCATATGGTATTTTGACCCCCATGGTAAATTGACCCCGGGGTATGGGGGTCGATATTCCATGGGTAGGGGGGTCGATATACCATGGGTAGGGGGGTCGATATACCATGAGTATGGGGATTGATATTCCATGGGTAGGGCGGTCGATATACCATGGGTAGTGAGGGTCGATATTCCATGGGTAGAGGGGGTCGATATTCCATGGGTAGGGGGGTCAAAATACCACGGGTAGGGGGTCAAAATACCATGGCTAGGGGGTTGATACACCATGGGTAGCGGTCAAAATACCAATATATAGGGGAGTCAAAATACCATGGGTAGAATTCCAAGTCAGTAATCATTGTTATAATGTAATGCAAATTTGAGACAGCAATTAGAGCTTCCTTCTAATATTCAATCAGTCTTATACATTTAGTAAACATTATTACATGTATTAACACATCTTAAAAATGTATCAAATAATCTCAAACATCCTGTCAAAAGTTTATTGTAGATAATAAACTACATTTCTGTAGTTCATGATCAGTTAACATGTGCTACAGTTATAAAAGGTAATTAAGGTCTTATTATGATACCAATAATTCCCAGTTCTACTTTCACACCTTTTCAATGGACTAATCTGTTTTTAGTGAAAAGTATCATTGTTTTTTGACAAATAAAATATGTGTAATTAACACATATAGATACAAAAAGGATTTCCATGAATTTAATTTGGTAATGTCTTTCTTCTTTAATTAATAAAAAATTATGTGGAAATTACCATAAATGAAATTTTGAAAATTGTCTCATGACAAGACAATATATGATTTTTAAAGAATGTTGTTTTACAGTCTTAAAACTCTTTTCACTGAAATTTTGAAAACTATAATATTTAAATGATATTATTTGTGTTTACAAATATATATCAAATCATTATGAAGCCATTATTTTTTAACAACAGCATAGTTTGATTTAAATTAAAAATTTTCAATATTATTTGATGAATTATTATTTATTCTAATATGACGTCCTTCAAATGCTTTGAGTCCAAACCCGTGGTAAAAATAATATATACCTACTACCCCTTGTAATTTATGACGTCATCAACAATTTATAACGATATTTTACCTATTTTTACATATTAGAATCGAAATAATTCATGGAAGCCACATATGGCTTCCATGAATTATTTCTTAAACCACATATTATTCCAAAAGATTGAAAATACTAAGAAAACAAGTAAACCTTTGTTTATATAGGGAATCTCAGTGATACCAATTTTAAGAAAAATATCATTCATGATATACAAATTTAGAAATTTAGAAATTTTTGTAATTTTTAAATTTAAAAAAAATTCTATGAAAATTTTTAATTTTTTTTGTAATTTTTTTAAAATCTTATGAAATTTGTTAGTTTTGAAATTTTATGAAAATTTTGTAATTTTTGAAATTTTTGAAATTTTGAAAATTTTTGAAATTTAGAACTATTTTGAAAATTAAGATTTTTTGAAATTTTGAAATTTTATTAACTCCCCCCCCACCCCCGCTACCCATAGTATATATTGAACCCCATACCCATGGTATTTTGACCCCCCTCCCTATGGTATATCGACCCCCTTAACCATGGTATATTGACCCCCTACCCATGGTATATCGACCCCCCTAACCATGGTATTTTGACCCCCTACCCATTGTATATTGACCCCCCTACCCATGGTATATCGACCCCCCTACCCATGGTATATCGACCCCCCTGTCTATCTCTTGATTAGAAATGAGGGGGGGTCAAAATACCATGGGGGTTCAATTTACCATACAGGGGGAGGTCAGTTTTCAATAAAGGGGGTCAATATACCATGGATGAAAATCGACCCCGGGGTCAATTTACCATGGGGGTCAAAATACCATATGACACCGGTCCTCTGACCCAAGACCAGTAAAACTTTGAACCAGCAAATTTTTCAGTCTTTATTTAGCACTACATTCAAACCTGTATTAAGAGGTCACATTTGGGAAAAAGAATACGTGGCCTTATAAGACAGGTGACCTTTTAAAAGAAGTTCAATTCATATGAATTTATCTATGACAGGACAAGAAAAATGTGACCTTTTAATGCAGGTGACTGCTTAATAGAGGTGACCGCATGGGCAGGTTTGACTGTATATAAAAATAAATTCCAGAATTTTATTTGGACCAGTAAATTCAAATTTTGATTTTGAGGACTGGAATTATATGCAATACATTTTTTTCCCTCAACCAATTAACATTAATTAGATTTAAGACAACTTGTTAACGAAGAAAATTAGAAAATTATCGTTAGAAATCAATAAAAATAAACTATGGGTTATTCAGAATGTTATTGTTTGGCCATGGTCTTGTTAAGATTTGACCACTGTCCAGTATTTTACGTGATTACTTTAAGTAGCAGTAGTGCTGACACCCCCTTTGTGGAGGTCTAAAGAAGCATGAGTTGACACCTGGTCCAAGCACACTTCACACAGATTATAAATACTGATTGACGCTGACAATTTCCTCCTTAAAAATACCAATTATGATAACATGTGCATTCGACCTGCAACATTTCTGTAGACTTGATCAACTAATGAAAGCTTTTTGACAAGACAGGAAGCTTGCAAGTGGCAATATACAGGGAGAATTATACTATGTAAAAGGTCTATTAATGACATGTCATACTCAGCATTGTTTTAAAAACACTTCACAGGTCTATTAATAATATGTCATATTCGGCATTGTTTTAAAAACACTTCACAACAACATACTTATATGAATAAACTAATTACGAAAAGAAAGTTTAAACAGCGATGGTCAACAATTCCACCAGTATCAACAAAAACGAACAAGTTTTATGGATTAATAGGTACACTCATCAAAGGAAGGAGTCTCTAAGAAACATTTATATAGACATAATTTTCTCCCAGTAAAGAGGGAATCCCTAAGAATGTATCAAGGATTATACATTAGTCTCAAAGATAGGAGAATAAGAAGTTCTAAGAATGTATCAAGGTATATACATATGTCTCAAAGATAGGACAACAAGAAGTTCTAAGAATGAATTACAGAAGACACTCACAGAAACGAGTTCTAAAGAATGAATTACAGAAGACACTCACAGAAACGAGTTCTAAAGAATGAATTAGACATTTTTCTCCAAATTAGGTTAGGATTATGGTTATGGTGTTAAATGCTACTTTATAACAATATTTCAGTCTTTATATCGTGGCGGTCAGTTTTATTGGTGTAGGAGACTGGAGTACCTGGACTGGAGATAACCACAGACATGTAACAAGTCACTGATTGCAGGTAGTTAAATACAAACACTGCATCTACCATACAATCATGACCACAATGGCTCCCAGATAGGAATGAGTCAAAAGAACCAGTCAACTTTTATCCTGAGCTTACAAAGAACACTGTTTTGGATATGCAAATCCTACTTTAAAAGGCAAAAATCCTTCAATTATTTGGACATGAGGTGTTCTAAAAGGGTACATTTATGTTACTCTTCATGTAATACCCGATCTTGTATAGGGTGTGTGGAGTGTGGGGGATGGGATAGTGTTACCCCATGTATGGTGGTTGTGTAGTACATGTACATGTATTACATTATAAAACAAATAATTCCCCTAAGAGAAACTACAGCTTAAACCGAGATCTATAAACCAATACTTTATTTAAACAATTACTTCCCCCCAGAACATGAATTCCAGACAAATCTTTATTCTGATAATTAGCCTTGTTAAATTAGATTATTATTCGAAATCACAGATCATCATCAGACAAAACATTGCTTAAAACTCCCACATTCGTTCTAAAACTGAATTTCAAATTTTCTAATTTTAAGCAGTAATTTTTTAGAATCAGATGTGGCCTTTCTGAACTGTCAGCATTAACTCAATAAAATTATATAATAATTTTTCATATAAATCTAAAACTTGCCCAATTATAAAATAATTTATGATTTTTTTTTTAGTGGTAATAGTCTCTAAATTGTAGAATCTATCTGTAATTACTTCCTCTTTGTTTCAATCTTCACTTTGAAGTCAGAAATCACAAAACTGCTATTGATTTATGTACAATCTATTTCTATTATCTTAAAATGTTTGATTTGAAAAGTTTTTTTCTGGCCTTTATATAACTTGTAAAATATAGGTCATTTGGATAAATTTGAAAATGTCAGATGAATATAACTTTGAGAGCTCTGTCTACAGAGCATGATATGGCAGCAGTATGTTAGTAAACAAGTTAAACAGTGTGATCTTAATAACACCTTGGTACTGTTGTCATAATCAGGTTCTGTCCTTTCCTCATTATTGACTTATCACCAGATTTGTAACAAAAGTAACACAATGGGTGCCACTTGTGAAGCAGGAACTGCTAACCTTTACGAAGCATCTGAGGTCACTCCCCGGTTTTTGTGGGATTCAAGTTACTCATCTTGTTTTCTGTGTATTGTCTTTTCGTCCCCTTTCTTTTGGCCATTGTATTGTCTACCCTTCTTCAAATCATGGCTTCTGATTACCCCTTTGGTATCTTCTGATTACCCCTTTGGTATCTTCTGATTACCCCTTTGGTATCTTCTGATTACACCTTTGGTATCTTTAAACTTTTCTCTTAACAGACTGTCCAGCACTTTTTGACAAAAAATAAGGGCAAATTTTAGGGCTAAAATTAGGAATTTTATAACTAAATTAGGGCAGTTTTAGACATTTAAATGGACTTACCTTTGCAAATTTGACAATAAAGAAACTCACAAAAAATACTTTAAGTACAGGAAGGGTGTCTTCCAGGGTTCCATTGTCTCAATAAACAAGCTTGACACATGGATCCACTGGTCAACTGCCTTTCACTGCATAAACTGAATAAGAACTGCAAACTACATTAAGACACATTTTGTATGAATGCATTTTCAAAATTTCTAGAGTAGAAAAAAAAAAAAAATAGGAATTGACATGAAAAATTAGGGATTTTTTAGGATTTCCCCTTGAATTCAAAATTTTTAAGGAATTTTAGCAAAACTAAAAAAAAATTAGGATTTTTTAGGAATTTTAGGGCCGCTGGACAGCCTGTCTTAACCTCTTTTTTTGCTTTTGCTTAGCCTTTTTCCTTATTTGTAATGGTTTTACTCTTCAAATATTACCAGAATTCAATTCAACTTTCCAATGTTATGACATCCCTCTCATTAATTTTTGAAATTTTCAAAACTTTTGGAATCCTTGTTTCAAAAAACTGTCTCAATTTGTTAATATACATTTATTTAGATGCAAGTAACAGGGTGTTTAAATATGAAAATTGGTCACAGAAAATCTGAATGTAGAGTAAGGAAACTATCTATATTAAGAAGACCTTTATAATTAGTTAGATTGTAGGTTAAATAACCTTATTTATGTGTTCTGCAGACTGGATTGATGAATTCATGTTATTGTTAGGGATTGCATACCACACAAATCTTGTGTTCTCACTACCCCTACAAACACCTTATATACAAGTCCATATCCTCAAAATCTATGCTTACCAATATTTTTAAATATGATATATAAATGTTTTTTTAATAGATTGTAGTGTGGATACATGGAGTCTTTTTTGTTGTGATCAGTTAGATTATAAAGAAAGAAGATATGGGCACATAAAGCTAGTTTGACACTGTCACTTTTTATTGATGTTGTTTGGTTTGTTTGTTTGATGGTGTTTAATGCCATTTTCAACAATACTTCAGTTATATCGTGCCGGTCAGTTTTATCGGTGGAGGAAACCGGAGGATCCAGAGAAAACCACTGACCTGTTGCAATTCACTGACAAACTTTATCACATAATGTTGTACACTTCGCCCTGACCGAGATTCGAACTCACAACATCAGTGGTGATAGGCACCAATTGCATAGGTAGTCGTAAATCCATCTACCATACGATCACGGCCAGGACGCCCCCATTGAAAATGAGCGGTCATGTATATGTGTGTTTGGAGTATCAATTTTATTTCTACTTCCACTATTTGCTATTAGATTTTGGAACTTTACCAACAGAGTGGTACTTTTTGTTTTTCATTTTATTCCACTGTTTTGTTTATGTTTTTTGTTTTTCATTTTATTCCACTGTTTTGTTTATGTTTTTTGTTTCATTTTATTCCACTGTTTTGTTTATGTTTTTTGTTTCATTTTATTCCACTGTTTTGTTTATGTTTTTTGTTTCATTTTATTCCACTGTTTTGTTTATGTTTTTTGTTTCATTTTATTCCACTGTTTTGTTTATGTTTATGTTTTTCATTTTATTCCACTATTTTGTTTATGTTTTTTGTTTTTCATTTTATTCCACTGTTTTGTTTATGTTTTTTGTTTCATTTTATTCCACTGTTTTGTTTATGTTTTTCATTTTATTCCACTGTTATGTTTATTGTTTCATTTTATTCCAGTTTTGTTTATGTTTTTTGTTTCATTTTATTCCACTGTTTTGTTTATGTTTTTGTTTCATTTTATTCCACTGTTTTGTTTATGTTTTGTTTTTCATTTTATTCCACTGTTTTGTTTATGTTTTTTGTTTCATTTTATTCCACTGTTTTGTTTATGTTTTTTGTTTCATTTTATTCCACTGTTTTGTTTATGTTTTTTGTCTTTCATTTTATTCCACTGTTTTGTTTATGTTTTTCATTTTATTCCACTGTTATGTTTATTGTTTCATTTTATTCCAGTTTTGTTTATGTTTTTTGTTTCATTTTATTCCACTGTTTTGTTTATGTTTTTCATTTTATTCCACTGTTATGTTTATGTTTTTTGTTTCATTTTATTCCACTGTTTTGTTTATGTTTTTCATTTTATTCCACTGTTTTGTTTATGTTTTTTGTTTCATTTTATTCCATTGTTTTGTTTATGTTTTTTTGTTTTTCATTTTATTCCACTGTTTTGTTTAATTTGATTCCACTGATTTGTTTATGTTTTTTGTTTCATTTTATTCCACTGTTTTGTTTATGTTTTTTGTTTCATTTTATTCCACTGTTTTGTTTATGTTTTGTTTTTCATTTTATTCCACTGTTTTGTTTATGTTTTTTGTTTAATTTGATTCCACTGATTTGTTTATGTTTTTTGGAGTAGTTATGCATGGTAATATGTTTTTTGGAGTAGTTATGCATGGTAGTGTAGCATATGTACTGGTATATAAAAGTTTGCATTTTTTTCATTCGATATTTGGTCCTCTAAGCAACAGATTTGTTCTCATTTGATATATTTACTAACCTGATAACATTAAATTTATTTAACAATATCCAAAGAGTAATTTAAATTAGACAGATGTTGAAGTTTTAAGAAATTGGTACATTTTACGGTCAATTTAATCAAATTACTATTGAAACAGATGATTGGGTGCATTTTGTGTATAAAGTGGTTCATCATTCACCAGACAATGATGAATGAACAGGATACCCTTCAATTTAAGCCAATTCTACAAAATTTATGTGTATAATAAATGGGAATTATACAAAATGCAGTCCATTTTCTTTTTCTCAGTTATAACTTTTATTTATCATCCATTGCACCCTATGTAAGGTTGTTTACCTGAACAGGTTTCAAAGTTGGTTGTGGTTGTGAAGCCTGAACATTTATAGCTGTTTCAGAAACAGGTTGACTTTTACTTTGCCTTGCATACCTGGAATATAAGAAGAGAATTAAATATTACATACTTGACACAACTGACCAATGTACATTGAGCACCAATATATTACAGACAAGCTCTGTACAGAACAGATCAAGTTCATATATATGTATACAAATGTATTTTATCTACAATGCTGCTTTCTCTTCTTCAATTTAATTCAAAACCATATGAAAAAGAATTGCTGGTCTTTAGCAAAAGGGGTGTTGACACAGATGTTGACAATGTGGACTTGGTGTTATGTTGATACTGATGTTGACAATGTGGACTTGGCTTTATGTTGATACTGATGTTGACAATGTGGACTTGGCGTTATGTTGATACTGATGTTGACAATGTGGGCTTAGTATTATGTCGACAATAATGCTGATAAAGTGGACCACAACGCTAGACTAGAGAATGATCCATGTCATGTCAGCTCTACTATGCAGGCCACACAAAAAGCACCTAATTTCCACATTTACATGCACTGTAGATTTATTTATTTTTTGCTGTTTAAATGAAAATAAAATGTTCCCTAACTATTGATTTCATAGGGGGCAGGATATGTCTTTTAACTCATTAAAAGTCCTGACCAATTTTAAATAAAATGTTATTGGAAATTTTATTTTTTTATTCAAAAAGTATGATGCACTATTATTATCTAGTGTTTTACAATATTTTAACCTTGGCCATTCAGAACTATAAAATGATATCCGATTTATCAGATTTATTCTAATTTAATAATGTTTACTTTCATCTCTCATACAAACAAAGATAGATTTGTAATATTTTTAAAACGGTATACAATTTATAAACAAAAATATTACAATAAAGGAAATTTTATTTACTATAGAAATTGATAACAATATCATATTTTTTAATATAATTTTTCCATCAAAGATTTTAGCAGATTCCAGAATAAAACTGATATAATGATATCGAAAAACGACTTAAATATCATTAATGTGCAAACAATCCCAACAAAATACAAAGAATTATTAATAAATTACAAACGATCTCAGTTTAAAGGTTAAAAAGATATACCTGTTATTTATAGTGACACTGATTGTTCCAATAAAACACTAAAATCCATTAATTTGTGAAAATTAACACCTGTCTTTGAAAATGACTAATTACTTAAACAATATAAAGTAATTAACTACCATACCAACTTTCACAAGGTTTACAATATTCAATATATCTCTCATTCATCTTTATATCCCAATGTTAATATGCCTATATTTAATGAATTTCTAACACATTTGTCTATAAAACAGTTATATCTAAAACTTTTGTGCAAAAAAAAAAATATGAAGACGAAACAAATTAAAACAGATCAAAGGACTGTAGGTCTAATTTGCAATTTAAAAGTTATTGAAATGACAACACCTGGATAGAGAACACCTTAAATCAACAGACTATTTAACAAATACCTTTAAATGTTGATCCAGGCAAATTTCAAATGCATTTAAAATATGTTAGATTTACAAACGAAATCCTTTCTTATAGCGCAAACAAAATTACTAAAATATCACCTCGTAAACTTGTAATAATGAACAATTGGAAATAAATCAATGTTTATTGTACATGTATGTGACAAAATTTTCGCAATAAGAAATTCCTATCGCGTTCTTTGAACACCTGGCGAAGAAATTTCAACCCTTTCCCGTGTTTTTTGCTTTATGCAGAATAAACTACAAGTGTTAAATATTGTCTCTATTCATCAATCATTGCCACAACATTTCCCACAAAAAACAATTGATGTTACAAAATATATAGGAGTTATCTCCCCTATAACAAGTTTGTGTTTAATTGAAAAGTGCAATGTCTCGTCTCACCTTGCTTTAACTTTTTTATTACTACTTCAAATATATACCTGCCCAATCACACCTCCATGATAAATACTTCAGGTAAACGTCAAGTGTACATGAAGGAAATACCTTCATGTTATTCAATAACAATAAAGTGCTGAAATTTCAATATGGAATCGAAGCATAAAATTTGGTTCAAAGACATTGTGACGAAAATACTCACGATATTTAATTAAAACAAATATTAACATATTGAAATTTAAATGTGTTATAAAAATGAATATCCGTGATGTATATTACCAGACATGTAAACCGCTATGTTGACAATGAACCTCGTAAACATGGCTTTAATTATTTATTTGAGGTAAACCTCCCTGAGAACTTGACATTCATATTTCCCCTTTTTCTTTTATTTAAATGTACCATACCCTATATATCTAAAGACATAAAGTAAAATCAATATCAATACTACATTTCGTATTTCTGTGGAGACTGGAATTATTTAATAACCGATTTCAATTTAATTACGTCATAAAAAAATTTCCTTACATCACGAGATATTTACTGGTACTTTTATGCCAATATAAACTTCTTTTTCCCACTTTCTTCCATTCTGACAGGAACATGCTTTCGTTCAACTGCCATTTAACTAATAGTGCATTAAATTTAACAGAGGAAAATTTCAAAAAATTTGCTGACAAAACTCACATTGAATGCCAAATACACTTTCTCTTGACATTATGTGGCTATCATTGGAATTCAATAGTTTTAATCCAAAAATATTTCCCCAATTGGGTGATTTTTTTTCAAGAGTTCCTGTAAAAACAATTTACCAAAACATCTCATTAAATAGCACTATAGATCAATTCTTTAAAATTCTTTTAAGCTTCACCGAATAAGAAACCACAAATATTGAAAAAAATATATTGCTGATATATAAGTGTACCTGATCTTGGCTTGATTTCCAGAATAAAAAGGTGAATGTGTACAAAATTTATTTAATTTACATACAATTAATTTATATTTGCCTTTGGTATGTCACATGTCTGACTTCTCAGCATATCAATTAAAGATTCACACATACCTGTGAAGTATGAAGAATTGTAAAATCCTGGAGGATATCTTGTTTTATTCACAAATAAATTCAGCACCAAAATAAAATCCATTGAATAATAACAAAAAAAAACTTGTGTCAAAGTAACACTGTTAAAAAATTAAAAAGAGATGTTTTCTCAATCTTGTGGAACACTGGTGACAAGATAAGGATCCTTTATTGTCAATGATTTTTTATTCACAACCACTTTACACAAAATACGTAACAATTTCTACAATAACCCACAAATTTCAGGTTGGACTTTCATTGTTATGAAATCCCTTGATGTTGGTATAATATTTCATAAGGAAACGAACACCCCTGCAGTGTCAATGTCACATACCTATGTTATTAAAATGAATTTGGCACCCAATCTAACGAGCTAATTGTCTGATCCATTTAACACTATTGTTGTTTAAAGTCTAATTACAAAGTGTTACCTTTTAATTTTTACTGTATAGGAATGATATACCTTTCACATTGTAAAATATCTATAACTAAATAGCAAGTAAAACACTTAATAACAACCATTGATCTTTAAGAAAAGCAAAAGAAACACTGTTTAAATGAACAAAATTATTTGGAGAACAATTTTAAGTTTCTGTTGTGCAAATTTAATTAAAAATATGCAGTATCAGCTAGATTTGAAATCTTCAGGACAATTGCCACTTTTATCAAAATTTATTCAGGACATTCTTTAGTAATTAAACCTATTTTTATAAAATTCTGCAGGACAATTTGAGAAATAGGTGGTGGGGGGGCAATTATAAATCTAATTCCAATTAGATTGTTGTGCTATGTACATTTCACCTTCTTATGCCTAATTCTTTAATGCTCCCCCCTTTTCTGACACATCAGGTGGGAAGGGGACAATTAAAGACCTAATCTTAATTAGATTACTGTTGTGCTATCTACATTTCACCTTTTTATGCCTAATTATCAGTATTTTTCCTATCAAATATGCATTAATTATGATATTTATATTTCCAGCATGGGTCCGACACAGTAAGGTTAATATTTATGCCATCGGCTATCAGGACTATATTAAAATGGAAGACACTATTTTCAGAAGTATTTTATTTACCATACATATAATGTAATTTTAAAACAGAAAATTTGCCTTACAATATTTCCATACAATAATTTGATAAAAGAGTTTTTACATTAGGAATCGTAGTAACCTTTAAGGTAAAGCCTCTGATATAGTGTTGATCTTATCCATGTAATTGAATGAATACGATACAATTAGGCTTGTCAATGGAATTATGGGTAACAATAGCAAGATGTCACAATAACACTTATAACATAACGATTTTTCTACTGTATCAAGCAACACACTAACAATTGACCAGTGTCAAAATTTCAGCATGATTGCATTACAGTCAATGAGTTCACATTTTTATGGGTTAACATTAATTATCAGAAATCTTAGTGGTTTTCGATATTCCACCTAAATAAATCTTATGGGAATTATTTGGATTTACAATCTTTTGACTATGAGGGTGTCCGAGGAAGATTATTCCAGAGATCAATTTTCACACTAAACAAGATATCTACTTTTTTTATTACTAACACTGGGTCAATAACTCTGCTGATGAACTATTAGTCCCCAAGGGCATCATCCACCCCAGTGATGCCGAAATGTCGTGGGACTGACGGACAAGTCCGGTAAATTCTCCACAGGTCCAACAGAAAATTTTCAGCTGCCGGTCCGACTGTCCGGTAAATTTTCGGGTCCAAATCCGTATTCGGTTTTACGTTTTTTACACTTCCGTTATCGTATTTCCGGTTTCTTCAACAAAACATGCCAAAGTAAATCAGCGATGTTTCTAAAGCAGTGACTCAGTAGTGTGTTAAAAAATAAAAGAAATTATGTTTACATTTTAATTAATACTTTATGTTTAAGTTGAAAATACCAGAAACTGCTGAAAAAATTTGGTCTGGTAAAGGTTGGTTCGGTCTGGTAAATCTATCTTGCTTACCAGACCGAATGTCCTGTAAAAAATTTTTAATTTCGCCATCACTGCCACCCATTAGTCAGTACATCAGCACTGACATGCTTTATTAGATATATCCAAGTTTGGAATTTACGTTTTCTGAGGTCAAGTTTTCTTACACATAGCTATCCTAAGTAGATTTTGGCAGTACTGCTTAGGCCTTTGGTTTACTTGCTCCCAATATGGCTTTCTAATATTTTGACTATGAACGTAGCTGATGAATGTTACTCCAGAAACACACTACATTTTTATTACTTTAACTGAAAGCAGGGATATCTGTATCTCATGGACACATTTTTTTCGATTTTTTTTTCTTTTTTTTTTGTGATTATAGATGGAGTGAAAATCAATAAATTTGACAATTTCCGACACTTTCATCAAAACACAAAATTTAATTGAAAGCACAAGTATGGTTGGAAGTAGCTGCAGAATAACTATTAACAGTCATTCTATTTTTGACAGGCAAAAAAAAGGCTGATCAGAGCTACGATTCCATGCTGCAGCTAGTTTGATAGTAAGTTTGACAGTTGTCTGGAATATTTCAACCCCTGTAATATTAAATTCATAGGAATATGAGATTATATTTGTCTTAAATTTTATCTATGAAAATCCTTGACACATTATTGAAATATAACATAACATTGTTCAGCCAGATAAGTACAACACAAATTTAATTATGTTAGGTTTCAATTTTATATACAAAAAAAAGATAACTTTGAGATAACATTGGTAGTTTTCATCCCTCTCCTCTAAGATAACTTTGAGATAACATTTAGAATTTTCATCCCATCTCCTCTCCCTTGTAACTATCATAATGTCTGAATAATACAGTACAGAAGACTTAAAATGTAATTATCTGGAAGTGCATTACCTATAGAAGCAGTGGTGCGGTACTATAGGGTAGAAGATAAGACAAAAACCTGATTACTGTACCAGCTGTGAGAATATTTACAAGATACTATCTAGCACCTAGCTTCACACCTGTCTTATAGTGACTATACACTGTCTCTACAGTTCATATTAGTCATAGTCTAAAAATTAGGGGCCTAATAAGATCGCTGCAGTGTTTTCCATGTTTTCTATCATCCTTAATGTCTTTATCAAGGAGATACATCTTTTGATAATTCACAATTTTAACTTTATTTTCCAATAATATGTTCTGTGTAGATTTAATGTAATTAGTCCACTCAAGAACCATACATATCTTTTTGTTTTTGTGTGTGGAATATTTGAATTCAAGGAGAAGTGGTTTTTTCCTCCTGTTACTTCAGAAGTCTAAAGAACATGAATAACAAATATTTCTTACTTCAAAAAAAAATATTCATTTAGTGGAATATCTAAATATCTTGGCAACCTATCTAAAACAGTTGAACAAAAAGTCAAAATCAGCAACAAATAAGTAATTTTATTATTAAGCCATCAATGATTTTCCAGATTTAGCCCTTCACTTGTTAAATCTGGCTGCTATTTGTCTCCATACCATTTTGTAGATTATTTTAGTTCCTGACCTTCTGTATAAATTTCAAATGCTTTTGCTTAATAAGGGGAACTTAAGCTATTGAACGTACCACAATCCACAAACAGGACGTACAGACAGACATATGGACATGGACAAAACTTAATGCCCCCTATGTCTAGAAGCAGGGGCAACAAATATTTTGTGTTTCACATTTTTGCAATTTTGATCAAATTGCAATTACACCATCTATCATATTTCTTTTTATTGTAACAGCTTTAAGGGTTAGGGTTATGGTGTTTAACACCACTTTCCACAATATTTCAGCTATATCGTGGCAGTCAGTTTTATTGGTGGAGGAAACCAGAGTATCCAGAGAAAACCACCGACCTGCCATAAGTCACTGACAAACTTTATCACATAATGTTGTATCTGTAACAGTTTTACTTTTTGATGTTTTTCATAGAACTGCTAAAATACATCAAAATGTCTACATCCTTCAAAATTATCCATCATACAGTACATGTATATACTATATGCACTATCAAAGACAATCTAGTATAACAATAATATTATCATGAATCATAACTTATTACTTTTGTAATTATTTTGATATTTTCCTATCTGTATTGATACAGCAATTCTGATGTACTTAATATATAATATGTAAAATAAATTAATCCTTGAACATTTTTTTCATGATATTATTAGTAAATATTATACACTGGACCACCCACCAAATCTTTTTAAGAATCCTTGATGGAATTGTTTTTTTGTCTGAAATTTTGCTTCTTAATAATCTACAATCTTGGAGAAATTTGTTAGAAATAATGAATTAACATGTTTAGTTTTGATTATTTATTTAAACTAAATTGTGTTAGTTGTTCTTTATTCTACTAACATATTGATCAAAGGGATTTAAAAGTGGAGATAACTCACTTGAAACTGTGAAATCACCAATAGATCAACTCTACTGTTTAGACAGAATTTTCTAAACTGAAGAAAGACATGTACAATAATTTCAAACAACCAACATCTCATATTTTTTCCATTTAATTTTTGTTCTAAAGGTATAAAATTTTACAATAAACTGGAAAATGCCTATCGACACCAGTTTTCAGGAGATCGAAAAAATAATGAAAAAATATTTTAACTTTTTGTTAAGAAGAATGTCATTTCTAGCAAAAAGGCCTTGAAAAGCTTCGGACAGTCGAAATATCCAAATCGACACTCGAAGCTGCATGGTCTATAGTCAGCAACATATGTACAGACCCAAACATGGTTAATTACCATATATACTAGACTACAAATCGATCTGCCTACAAGTCAGAAGGCCTTTTCATGCCTTAAAATTGAAACACTCACCTGGCATATGTATTTGGTGGTCGTAGTCCTGATTTTGGAACTTCGCTCTGGGCCTGCTGTATATACTGAACCATGGCAAGGGCCTCTTGTTTTAAATGCTGTATGTTAGTGTCACAGTTGTTACAATGTCCATTGTTGACGGCTTTATTATCAGTGATCTGAAGTCTTTCCCCGATCTTTTCTACATCTAAAAGTACCTGGAATATAAAAATTTAACATTAGGATTTTTATTTTTGATCTAATGTATTTGTTTTACTACATGTACCATAAGTACATTTTTTTTTTACTTTCAAATTTTTTCCACATTTAATTTGGAAATTCAGCATACTGTACATTTTTTGTAAAAATACAGTAGCCTCTCTCTTTTCCTATGAAAAAGTGACCTTACAAGATGGACAGTCTCTCTTGATGAGGAGAACAATTGAGCAGTATTTTACTACCTCATCAGTCTGAGATTTGGCCAGACGTGAGGGTGGCCTTTGGAGGAAGTGGTCTTGTAAGGGGAGGCCTACTGTATTATGACAAGTTGTTTGTATAGGGCATGGTGACAAAAGGCTTAAATCCTCCATCTACTAAAGCCTAAGTTTTGCATAGATGTTTATTTGTTAAAGGAATTTTGACCAAAGCTTTAAAACATTCAGCTACCACAGCCCGCAAGTTGTTAGGATCTATAAATAATCTTAATCATGGTTGCAAAGCAAACAAAGGAATTTTAATTTGCTAAATCATCTAAACCAAAGACCCTCCTTCTTTGGCATAAGTAAGAGTCTTAGACTGACCAAAAAACTTGTGAATTAATTTTAGAGATTAAGCTATAAATAATCCCTCCACGTGACCTTTATAAGTATGTGTCAGTTATTACAAGTCATAACAAATTAATTTATAAGTATTTTATAAGTATTGTTGACTTGTGACTGGAATTTTGAAATTGGCACTAGACTTGTTATAATAAATTCCAAACAAATCTCTTAAGTGTACCCTTATTTCTGTATTATAAAATCTTATATATAAAAGTTAATAAATTGCTGGTCTTCTGTCACAGAATGATCTAGGGGTATTGTATATGATGATTATGTTTTGGTTTTTTTTTAAATAATTTAAGTCGTCTCTAAATGATCATTTAGTACTCTTCATGATCACTCAGGTTTTTTTTTTTTATAAATAATTTATAGTAGACTTTGTAGATTTATTTTTGGAACATGTAGACTGATGCTTTAGTTTTAGAAAATGTTTTAGACTATAAAGTTTTGTAAAATGTATTGGAACAAGCTAACTCAGAGTTTTTAGTTTTGGAGCAGGTAAGACATGATGCCAGTTTCAGAACATTAAGAATCATCCTTATTATTGGAGCATGTAGACCTAGAAGCTTTCGTTTTTGGAACATGTAGACCTTGAAGCTTTCATTTTTGGAACATGTAGACCTTGAAGCTTTCGTTTTTGGAAAATGTAGACCTTGAAGCTTTCGTTTCTGGAACATGTAGACCTTGAAGCTTTCATTTTTGGAACATGTAGACCTTGAAGCTTTCATTTTTGGAACATGTAGACCTTGAAGCTTTTGTTTTTGGAACATGTAGACCTTGCAGCTTTTGTTTTTAGAACATGTAGACCTTGAAGCTTTCGTTTTTGGAACATGTAGACCTTGAAGCTTTCATTTTTAGAACATGTAGATCTTGAAGCTTTCATTTTTGGAACATGCAGACCTGGAGGATGTAACAGAATCCTTAGCTTTAGAACATCAAATCAAGGCTTCCACCAATATCAACAAAACAAACAACCACCTACCATCTCAAACAATTAAACACATAAAAAAGACCACAACATATGGCATTGGAAACGTTGATGCTTAATATAACTTTCAACAATATTTCAGCTGTATTGTGAGGCTACTACAATTGGTGGATGAAACTAGAGTACATAGAGAAAACCACAAGTCACTGACAATTACCAATCAAATAAACTCTTATCAGCAGTATTGTTTAAAGAATCTTTTCTGATTTATTATATAATGACATGGTTTGATCACAGACCTGTACAGTAGTCACCTCTCTTTTAAGGCCACTCCCACCATAGACCACCCCTCTTATCAAGCCAAATATCAGATGCAATGAAATAGTAAACAGTGATTGGGATGAACATTTTTTCAATGGGACTATGGCCCCCTTTCCTTCCTTGTCAATGGGACATTTTTTATATGAATGGGCCATAATGACAGAACTATGCGCCAAAATCCAGGGTGAAAAATAAGGTAGAATAAAAACGTTTAACAAACTTTAATACATGGGTGGAGGAGATATATAAACTATCTGACAACTCCCACCCTTCTGTTTGAATAGATATGATGAAGCACATATGAGCTTGAACTTAACACTTTTTTTTAATTCTTGGCTTAAACCTTGATCTGGACAAAAAAATCCATCTGGTATGCATGATAAGCACTGTGCAATGCATGAAAATTCCCATTTCCCGTTGAACGTAAAAAAACATTGGGAAAGTGACATGCTGATCGGTATCCGATACTTCCCGCTGGGAAAGTGTTATAAGTCCGTTGTTGCTCGTTGTTGTACTTTGCGGTTATCAGATATATCAGTTTTTGAAACTGGTTTACGATTTATTTAAGACTGAATTCCGTATGTAAAGGTATAAAATTGTATGTACACAAGGTACCAGATATCGATGTTGATTTGCCGTTGAACTTTCACAGATCATTTTGAAATAAAAACTAAATTATAAATTAGATAGTGATTGGGATTAAATTATATTCAATGGGACTATGTCCATGGAGTCTTGACAGAACGGTTCGGCTGTATGTACGTCTGAAAACGAATGCGCGCGTATGACGCAGAGTTTTTATGTGGAAATGCGCCATTTCGTCGGGTAATGCGACTATGGCGCGGGGCGCGTGGTAATCCCAATCACTGAGTAAAATACTACTATCCTCAAGAGAGGTCATCCCTAAGGCCTTACATAAGGCCACTTTGCCATTGCAGACAGGATTGCCTCCTAAGAGGGTTAGGGTTGTGGTGTTTAACATCACTTTCAACAATATTTCAATTATATCGTGGCTGTCAGTTTAATTGGTGGAGGAAACCGGAGTGCCCAGAGAAAATCAACGACCTGTCAAAAGTCAATGACAAACTTTACCCCTATTTTGTTTATTTTCCCTTTGATGTTTAAAACTAATATATTTCATATCATGTATGCACTGAGATGATTCCAATTATGGCTAATCGCTAAGCACTGTCAAGGACACACATAGTAATATCGCTTTTTTCTAATATGACGTTATAATGACGTCACATTACCAAATCCTTGATAAACATACTATCATGGCGATAAAATAATTAAAGATGTTTTTTAAAACTCGAGGACGTTTCTCAGTCATCTCGTTTTAAAAAAACACCTATTATGACATAATGTTGTATCGAGTGCACATCGTTTCGCCTCATAAGAAAGGGGGGGGGACTATTGTACAACTAACCCACTTCTGATATTTCTACTGTTTCATGTTTTAATTTGATTATTATGTAAACATGTAAATAGACACTAAAATAAATGTTTATATATCATATCCAGTAGCAACTGTCGACAAGATGTCTGTTCAACAAATGAGTTTTTAAATTGAATTTTTGTTGTTCTAGTTTATTGCTATTCCCAAATTAGTAATTAACTTTCCAAAGTCTAAATAAGACTTCCATTATTTTACAAGTGATAAGTACGTATTGTTGCCATGTTAGAATCAGACAGATCAGGCAGTCATTCTTGATGGCATTATAATTTACTCCTGTAGCCAACACTGTAAATATTGAGCTATGCATTCATTCTCTGTCTTTATTAAGGTAGCACTAGATGCAAATGATTATTTTTATTTTTTATACCCTGATCTTTTAACTCGAAAATTACTGTATAGAAATTCAATATATTGGTGGCAATGTACTCCTATAAGTATAGATTATTGTTTTCTTTTCAATTTAAATTTAATATTATAAATTTATTAAACAAAAAATTACATTGTTGTATATCATGAAATGCACCCATATTGCAGTCATCATCTTTGGTTAAAAAAAGCACTGGCCGAAAAGTTTTTTTTATTGTAAATTTGTTTATTTTCTAAGAATATTTCTAACTTAAAATATTGGAAGCTCATGCTTCTTTGGCCTTAGTTATTTCAAAGAGCCATAATTAAAAAAATATATATATAAGAAATCCGAGATATATTTTTCACAGCATATAATCCCTGGACCAACATGTACCAAAATCAGGTCACTAGGGGATAGTATAAAGTTGTCAATTTTTCCACAAGTTGAGATATCACTCTTAAAATGAAGCTGAGAAAATGCCCCCCATCTGTAAGTCAGAAAACCAAAGAACTTGACAAATTCTGTGTTTATGTTTGGTTCAGTTTATGGTGTTTAATGCCACTTTCAGCAATATTTCAGTTATATCGTGGTCGTCAGTTTTATTGGTTGAGGAAACAAGAGTACCTAGAGAAAACCATAGACTTGTCACAAGTCACTAACAAACTTTATCATATAATGTTGTATGAATACACCTTGCAATGAACAGGGTTCGAATTCACAACTTTAGCAGTGATAGGCACTGATTGCACAGGTAGTTGTAAATCCAACTACCATATGATCATGACCATTAAGGCCTCTACTGCGTTTAGAGGTTTGAGATTTAACAGAGGAGTGGTTTGTACTATTGTGGTTGGTTATTTTGTCAACCAGTACTTTTAACTTATCATAAATGTTGCAAGAAAATCTTTGACTTTGAACTAGGGTATAATAAGTACCCGATATATGGGATATTTTTCCCAAGAACAAAACAATTAATTGCATATTATCTATTAATATTGCATTGTCAATGATATCTATTTAGGGAAGATTACAATATAACAAACTGACAGGGTAAGAATTTGAAATATTTTTATATGTCAAGTTTTAACTTAAGAAGTGAGGACGTCTTCAATTTCTACTGATCAGATCAAATTTATTGTCTAATATTGAATGAAATTTCACTCTTAATTTAACAATTATGTTAATATGATCCATTGTTTAAATGTCCATAAAATACTTACAATGACATCTAACCTTTTGTATTCATTTCTTATCTATTTATAACAAGAATGAAAAATAATGGGCCATAATACAGACCCACATAGAATTACATTGTCACTACATTGGACCCTTTATACAGAACTACAAGGTAACATCAAAGAAATTTTCAGCCCTGCTTTAAAATGTCAAATAGATTACCTTTTTTTCACTGCTTTTACATATAATAAGCTGAAGCCAAGTTTTGAACAAAGAACAATTGTGTATTTCCTTTTATTATAGCCCTTTAGTTTTTGTCAACACAGGGTAAAGTATAGCATGGACAGTGTCATTCTATAACTAGTGACAAAATCCAAATATATTGACACTTTTTTGTTAAGGCTATACAATCTATTGTCATGCTCAGAGTTACTACAAAAATTCCAACAGCCAAAAGCCTTTTACTTGTGCTCACTGCAGAATTGTGCTCCAGATCACCCATGATTTTAACATACCTCTATAGCCAATTATAGTCCAAAATTTGTGTTAACTGTTGAAAACGGACCTATACCGTCAAAGTTAATACTTTGTTTGAACCCTGTGATATAGTTCTAATCTTTTCTAAGTTCCATACAGGCCACATCCTTTAACTGGACCCAGCATACTTATGACTAAGATTCAGAAACAGACAATGTCATTCATATTGGACCCACCAGTCTGGTGTCAACATACAGGCCATATCCTCTAACTGGACCCAGCATACTTGTGGCTAAGACTTAGAAACAGACAATGTCATTCATATTGGACCCTCCACAGTCTGGTGTCAACATACAGGCCAAGTCCTCTAACTGGACCCAGCATACTTTTGGTTAAGACTCAGAAACAGACAAAGTCATTCATATTGGACCCACCACAGTCTGGTGTCAACAATATATTGTTTGTGTTTATTATTTGTGGTAACTTTAAGCGCTACCTTCTAACTAAATAAACATTTTTTGTTATTTTTAAGGTTACAACAAGTACTGTTCAGGTAACTGAACTTGAGAGAATATTTTTACTTATAACAGTTTATGTTTATTTTAAATAAGGCTTTCATTTCTAATTTCCTGTGTTTTCTTTTATTCAGAAATATCGAATTACCAAGGCCATATTGATATTACCACACCTCAAAAAATGTGGGTATAAAATTATTAAAGTCACCGATCACATCAACACCTTTAAACCATAAAAGGAAAGCAATTTAGCACAACAAAGTAATTGACCATCAATGATGAAATAAAGATACCTGCTCTTAAAAACCCTTCTATCTCCATATCTGTTTTCTGTTTTTATTGAAGTGCCTTGTACCCAGCCAGAAAAGTGAGCAATCATGTATATGTGTGTATGGGGTACTAATTTTGCTTCTGTTTCTATGATTTTCAGAGATGAAAGATTGAAAGTGCTAACTGTTGAAAAAAGAATAAACCCCCTATACAATGCCTGAATACCTTTATTTTCTAGCTGTTTTGCCAAGTAAGTTTGACACACTTTATTTCTAAATATTTTGCTTAATATAGAGAAAATCTGCTGATCAGAGGAAAACTTTCTAGATTTTTCTAGATTGTGGAACTGTTCTGACAGTATGTTTTTTTTTTTTTTTTGTATTATCCAAGATGGGACAGTCACAAGACTATATGTATTCCAAATTAAATTACTGACATTTGATAATGAGAAAGGTAAGGGAGTGAGCAAAAAAATTAATAAACTGTTTTCTCAAAACAGGGTGCAGTATATCATTAAATATATGCAAAATACAAATAAATAAATTAAATACATGTTAATTTACAATAAAAATCAAGAAAATCACAAAGTTTACAAGTTATCTTTCAAACAGTGAAGGGGGTGGTATATAACACTGTCTAAAATGAATTGTTAAATACTTAAACACATCCTTCTTGAAAACTTTGACATTTGAATTATCCTATTTTTCTTCTTAAAAGGCGACAAGCCATAATAAACAGCCGATTCAATCATTCAAATGATTAAATAACAATCTGCCTGCCTGGACGGTAAGTTCATAGAGGTGATCATTTGTTAAACAAAAATAACAAGGGAAGGGGAAATCTTGTGGGCGGTCAAGTCATTACAAATGAACAAGAATCCAGCCGACATCTATTCTTCCGTCTAAAGAATCCCGCTGATATCTATTTTTCTTACCAGATATCAGCCTATTGTTGTGTTTTATGTAAGAGCCTCTTATTGGTTTTCTTTGAGTTTTTTTTCCCATTGATAGATTTACACTTTAATTGGTAGAAAATCCGGGATTTTTCAATTAAAAACCTTTTTAAAGATTTTATCATTAAATTCTAACTTAATGTTAAAATGACACCTTGATTAGTGGTAATTTCAAGGGAAGGTGTAAATGTGAATGTACCATATATATATCTGTAACTGATTATCTAAAATGTCAAATATATTCTTTACAGCTAAATAAATTGATATACAACCCATGATCAATATATATATTCAATTTTTTTTTATTGTTCAATCCTGGACAAAAAACCCTGAGAAAGTGCCAGTTTGGTTCACACCATTCAAACGCCTCTAGGTGAATATTGACTTTCTAATATACTTGTCAACAAAAAATATCTAATATATATAATCTATACATATAGTGCCCCCCCNTTTCTTTTAAAAAGTGAAGTTTTAAAGGTGACAAATGGCATTGATAACACAATTTATTATCTTATATAAATAATCTATATCTACCCCTGTACATATAGTACCCCCATCCCCCCACCCCCTTCATTTTTTGTTTTTATTTTTTTAAATGAAGTTTTAAAGGTGACAAATGGTATTGATAGCACAATTTATTAGATTAAACAGTTGCAGTCCAGATTTTATGCCTGATTTGACAGGTCCGGTTTAACCTAACCATTTCAGAAATGCATACATCAACCAGACAGGATTACACCATGCTTAAAAAGCACACCAGATGAAAGAGCTAATTGCATGTTCACTAATTACATTTTTTTTCTAATTATGGAATTAAAGTCCATCTAATCACCCATTTCTTAAACAGTGAAGAAAAAAAAGGTGAGTAATGTTTGGACCTCTATCCCATAAAGACAATTATCTAAGACTATAGAGCACATGGCCAACAAATAATATTGGTGCCCTATGTCATCACAGACCCTAATTTATGATGCAGCTAAATGCTGGTCTAATCATCAACTAAAATAAATTACTATATTACCGTTAATATTACATGACATCTGTCAATGAAGGTTTTGGGGCAGACGATTTTTTACCATAATATCTTCTAATCAGATCGTATCAAAAACAATTGGATAATGGGAGTATTCTTTAAGAAAAAAAAATTCTCATAATCTATAGGCTTGAATTAATATGGGTTTTTGTCATATTTAGACCTTATTTATATAATATAATCTAACAAAGAGGAGAGAGGAAAATAAATAACTTTATCTAATTTCACATTTTTAATACCCCCACTGCCATCTGTCCATGGTTAAAATGTTAGGAAGGTTTGAGGGAAATAAGATGATTCACGTCAACTATCCACAGATAAATCATTCTCTCCTGGGTAGCTACCGAGTGCCTATACAATGACCAAAACAGTAAATTGTTTGATTAACATCTTCTAAATATAGAAATCCAACAAATCTATCCCGTCTTAATCTACACTGACAAACACAAGCACAAGCCATTCAAACATTTGTACCACAGGTAAGTGATCCAGCAAAATCTATCCCGTCTTAATCTACACTGACAAACACAAGCACAAGCCATTCAAACGTTTGTACCACAGCTAAGTGATCCAACAAAATCTATCCCTTCTTAATCTACACTGACAAACACAAGCACAAGCCATTCAAACGTTTGTACCACAGCTAAGTGATCCAGCAAAATCTATCCCGTCTTAATCTACACTGACAAACACAAGCACAAGCCATTCAAACGTTTGTACCACAGCTAAGTGATCCAACAAAATCTATCCCTTCTTAATCTACACTGACAAACATAAGCACAAGCCATTCAAATGTTTGTACCACAGCTAAGTGATCCAACAAAATATATCCCTTCTTAATCTACACTGACAAACATAAGCACAAGCCATTCAAACATTTGTACCACAGCTAAGTGATCCAGCAAAATCTATCCCATCTTAATCTACACTGACAAACACAAGCACAAGCCATTCAAACGTTTGTACCACAGCTAAGTGATCCAACAAAATATATCCCATCTTAATCTACACTGACAAACACAAGCACAAGCTATTCAAATGTTTGTACCACAGCTAAGCAATCCAGCAAAATCTATCCCATCTTAATCTACACTGACAAACACAAGCACAAGCCATTCAAACATTTGTACCACAGCTAAGCAATCCAGCAAGACATATACAGAACATTGTCATTAAGATGTATTTCCCATTTGATCTAGCTAACTGATAAACTGCCTTTCTTATCATACTTACTAAGAACATTGGAGTAATATTTCCTAGCAAGTGTTCTAGCAAGCAGATTAGAACATACATTCTGAGACACAGAAAACTGTCAGCTCTACACCGAACATTGAAGCAATATTATCAATGAATGCAAGTGTTCTAGCAAGCAGAACAGAATATATCCATTAAGATGTTCTAAGAAATTGATATATCTAGCTTTCTGGTAAACAGGACCAATGGTTTTGTTTGTTTGTTTGATGGTGTTTAATGCCACTTTCTACACTATTTCAATTATATCGTGGTACTCAGTTTTATTGGTGGAGGAAACCGGAGGACCCGGAGAAAACCACCGGCCTGTCGCAAGTCACTGACAAACTTTATCACATAATGTTGTACACCTCGCCCTGATCGAGATTCAAACCCACAACATCAGTGGTGATAGGCACTGATTGCATAGGTAGTTGTAAATCCAACTACCATACGAACATGGCCACGATGGCCCCCACAAGACCATTGGAGCTACATTACCAATGAAAGTGTTCTAGTAGATTGGAACATGTTTATGAAGATGTTCTGAGACATTGGTCTAGCTTTCTGTTAAACTGTCTTTAATACCAGTTGTACACATACCATTGGAGCAATATTACCAAAGATAAATTTCTAGCAAGCAGAATGGAACATTTTTATTAGAGATGTTCTGAGATTGTGTTCTGAGACATTGATTTGGCTTCTTGGTAATTTGTCTTTAATATTTAGCTCTACACTGAGCATTGGAGCAATATTACCAAGACAAGTGTTTCAGCACATACAAAAGACTCATTAATACCATTTTGTATGAATGGCTCCACTAGATCAACCTAGTATTGGTCATTGATCTAACAAACATAGTGGAACATTATTACCTTCAAGAGAAATCCAATAAAAATGCGAGAAACACCTGAAATTAATTAAATTTTTTAAATTTTATATCAAATTAAAAAACCCAAAGATAAGGGGGAAAAAACAAAAAATATGTTGTGCTTACAGAAAGCAACTACAAAGAATTTGTTTCTCACGGTAAATAGGAGGGTATTGTACATTCCTGAACCATGAATAAAATTATACAATTTGTTCCAACATTTATCGGGAGACAGAAGTTATGTGTATACTGTATTGTATGGTGATTTGAAAGATATTTACACAGTGTGGGTGTAAATATTGACCGATCAAACAACTTCAATAGAAATTTCATTCTACATCAAGGACGTACTTGAGGGTATTAATTGATAAATAGTAGTAAAAAAAGAGATCCTGATCAACAGACACGAGGACTTGTAGTGTGGTACGGATAATTAGGATTTACATAGTAAAAGTGGCCTCCAAATATAAAACATTCTCCTACTTAAATAAATTCCTGTAATGTTGAAATGTAACTAATGGTCAAATAGTGACCTATATTATATCAGCGTTATTTCTGTTCTTTACACAGTCCTATGTATTCCATAGCTGCAGGACCATAGCTTTTAACATTATTTTTTTCTTTGACCGTTGAGAAGTATGGTTCTGCGGCTAAGGTGTTACATTGCTTCATTTATATTGATGCAGAAAGTAATGGTTAATGGTCAAATACACATTTTTGTTCAGGGACACTAAATGTATAAGCATTGTATTGTTAATGACCCCCTCAGTCCCCCTTCTTTACTAAAAAAAACAATGAACATCTAGATATTGGTATATGCTAATTGCTGTCACAATTTGTGTTATTTTAAGGATATATAACCGTTTGTCATCTCATCATTTCTCTATTCCTACCAAATCTATCATTTTTCCTTCTATTCCCTGGTGCAAAAAGTAATCTATCAAAAACAACTAGAATATAGCATTGCATCATGGGCTACGAATTTCTTGCATAATTTTTAGTTTGGAATGTATTAGTATGTGTTTGAAAGGTTAATAATAAGAGAATTAATATTCTGGTCACAAATCAATTTTCTCCCAGGAGGGCCATTTAATCATTTGTAATTAAATGTCTCTCAGCTGGACACACCATATCTTACATTGTTTAAGTTCACATGTAAATACATGTAGTCATACTAAAACTGCTGTTATCTAAAATCCACTGGCAAAATTAGGACTCAAATTGTCATTGGTACACTATCAATAGTAAGAAGAAATACAAGCTGAAATTTCTATCTACATATTATCAAAATGAGCACTGGTTCTCCGGCTAAAGGCCAGTAAAAATTTGTTTGGACCAGTAATTTTTCAGTTTTTATTTAGAACTATATAAAAATAAATTCAAGAATTTGATTTGGACCAGTAAATTCAAATTTTCATTTCGAGGACTGCATACCACAATAAATTTGTTTGGTTAATATATCATAATTTAACTGGGTGCATCCATTTTGCTATAGTTACCCCTAACATTAATGACTAATCAGTTCCATTAGCAGCTATTGTAATATTGACTGGTTTGTTAGAGGAATGGAATCGGCAGAGTCGTGACAACTGGTCTTCTCTAGTGATCGTCACACCAAGTTTGTTTTTGGTGGTTAGGGTTATGGTGTTAAATATTTCAGTTATATCGTGGCATCAGTTTTATTGGTGGAGGAAACTGGAATACCTGGAGAAGACCACCGACCTGCCACAAGTCACTGACAAATTTTATCACATAATGTTGTATCGAATTTGTAATTGAGAAAGATTGTTACATTTATTACTTTAATAACAAAGGCTTCTTTATACCTGAACTATTTTCTATGATATGGATAAAAAAATTATAGTTCTTTTTATGCATCACATATTTTGCACACAAAAAAAATTATATGAAATTGCTTCCAAATACAAGATCAACAGTGCAAGAATAAGTGACATACGTTTCCAATTGCACCCTTACAGGAAATCCTTCATAAAATAATCCAAATAATGTCTTCCACAACAAAGCCATATTCATAATATTAATTTTATTTTGACAAGTAACATTGTGCCGTTAAGGACATGTTAATGAAATGAATATGAAAACATTATATGGCCATACAAGTTCAAGTTGCCTCGTTCAAACATTAATATTCTACGTAAAAATTCTCCCAATATCATGCACGTCTGCTTTTATGGGCCTATTGGTTATTCAACCTTGATAAATATTCCTCATAAATCACTAAGCAATTTCCTTACACTGCTTCTTTTAATAATTTTGGACATAAATGAATGCCATTGATTTTCGCTATTATTCATTTTTATGTCAGAAAGTAATTTTTCGTGTTTCTACATGAGTTTCTGTATCTCTCGCCATTAGAACTGATGACAAATATTAATGATTATGGAGAAACACGAACAGATTATAACGGGATCATTGAAATGAAGATGGTCATTTACAGATAATACTGTGTAATTACACAATTAGCTGATTCATAAAAGTACAAAGTTGTGATAAATCGTATCGTTACATTGTAATACTAGCGAAAACTAAACTGAAAATGTTTTAATATTATACAAGGGTGAAACCACAGGTGTGGCAGGCATACAAGTAAAATGGTGTGATATATTTGTATCATTACATCGTACTATAAAAAACTTAACTTAAAATGTTTTACAGTAATAATGCAGGGGTGAAACAACAGGTGTGGCATACATAATGTAGCTACTCAGCCTACTGCTGCACAAATTATTTTTAAAAAGACAAATAGATTACTCATATAGATCTGTGATGCATATTTATTTAAACATGACCAATATAATTCTTCTTCAATGCAGCTTTAATTTAAAGATTATGAAAAGGAGGAACAAATAAATAAATGGAAGATCATGCTGAAACCATGATGGTCTTATCCTGTACATATCAAACCAAAAGTATAATAATATCTAAATCTTTGGAGAGGAAAAAAAACAAAGGGCAAAAAAACGTCAATTTAAAACTGAAGTGTATCTAATTTGGCAGTACTAACCCATGCTTGATATTGTTTCTGATCACTTCATGGATCTCTTCTACCATTAATCATTCCTTTACACAATACAGACAGCGTGAAAGTATTGGTGGTCTATAATTAACTGACAGACAACCATGAAATCTTTACAAATTTACCATCAAATTGCTCTAACTTTCACCCATGTAACAACTTAAGACAGGAACCAGTCAAGCTTTTGTTTCCATGGATATGCACCTGTACATACACACAGAATCTCATCAAAGTTTGTCTTAATTAACCTGATTGGTGGATCAAAGAATTAGGATAAACAAACTCCCAGCATTCCAATGGGGAAAGTTTTCGGCTTGTTACTAAAACTTCTAACTGATGGATACAAGAACTGAGGTCAATCAACTTGGCCTTTGAAAACAAACCACAAAGTGATATGATGTATCTCTCAACAAATAGCCTCTATACATTACCCTCTTATCTCTCCCAATGGTCTTAATCTAAATACAATGATAAGATAATCACTAAAAAATTAGCTTTATAAATGTCAATAAGAGTTATCTACCCTGAATAAACATAAACAATGGGAGGCTTTCAGTTTACCACTTGAAAAAAAATATATATTCATAAAATTTAATGGTAAGGCGACAGGTTAATGTGTCAGGGCTAATAGGAAAGAATCACAATGTAACGAATACTTTCTATCCATATGTATCAAGCATTCCACCTCACATTATTCCCCAGCATGAAACAATTATAGAGGCATCATAAAGACATGCCAGATACATTTCATCACAACATGAACACATCTCCTTCATAGTAATCTAATTGCTGAGGAACCGAGTTTACAAATATTTTTAATTCTTCTTCTAAATTTTTTTTTTGTATATAAAAAAAAAGAAAGATGAAAATAAATAAATAATGTCAAAAAGTTTGTTTTTTTCTATAATAAAATTAACATTATTCAAAAATATATGTCAACAATAAAATGCACAACTGTCATTTTAATTATGACAAATATGGCAGATTAATTAGACTTTTGTCTCCTTGTGAGGACCTACATAAAGTACATGTAGTTGTGGTAGAATCAGATGTAGGTAAAAGTACTTTCAAGGTGTTCTTACCTGTCCAGTCTTTGTATTTTGTTAAATAATGAATAACGTGGGGTTTGGTTTCGTTTATGATGTTTAACGCCACTTTCAATAATATTTCAGTTATATCACAGCATTCAGTTTTATTGGTGGAGGAAACCGGAGTACCTGGAGAAAACCACCGACCTGTCCTGTCCCAAGTCGCTGACAAACAATAATAACACAGGAGGAAAATCTGTTTTCTTCCAGTATTTCAAGATCATTAAAACTGACATGAAACAAAAACCTCAAAATCTGATAAAATTGTCAAGGAAGACCATCTTGAAATCAACCAGGAATGTATCTATCAGTTACCACACACCTCATGGCAACTTTACTGCCTGCCCTTTTGTAACACAAAATCGACCTTTGACATTCCATCTCAAGACTACCATGAAGTACTATGTAATAAAAACAATGTTTTGTCATTGTAGCACAAAACCAGAAATGAATGTCTTTCTTGACTATCATAGAAAAAGTTTGCAGCAGTCATTCCTTTTGTAAATAGTAATTACACATATGCAACAATAAATAAAATTCTGCTATAAATCTGACAGAAGAATTATAGGGTTAGCTATGGCTGATAGTTACAAACACTAGATTTCTAGGCGATAAAATAAATGAAAGAATTGAGCTGAAGTGATGTATAGTTGTAAAACTGATTATGTAGAGAAATGAGCAGTAATTTGATCAAGCATACTCCACTGTCAAATTTGTCCTGCCTATGTAAGCACATTCAAGTAACGGAAACATCTTAATGGACAAAAAATAAGTGTGAGTCACACAGATAGAAAAAACCGTAATTGAATGAGAGATATGCAACAATTGTTTGTCAAGACGATACTAATCAAGTTAAGCTCGTGTGATATTAGACACTGATCTAAATAGCCCCGTACACTTATCTTGTTATCCCAATGTCAAACATTATTTGTTGGTGATTGAACCAATTTAAAATCAATACTCGACAAGAGATCCACTCAAGATGTACATTTTGTTTCTTCCTTCAATTACCGGATTACAAACAAACTTGATAAAACTTAATCAGTATCATTCCACACTACTCGTCATTAATTACAGAATGAAGGCAATAGTCATTATTATTCATACCTCTAAGTAAGGTTGGAAAATGAAATATTTTGTTCCACTTGTTGGGTTGATTTGATTTGATTTGATTTATTGTGCTTAACGCCACTTTCAGCAATAATTTATTGTGTTTAACGCCACTTTCAGCAATTTTTCAGCTATATCATGGCAACCAGTTTTAGTGGTGGAGGAAGCCGGAGTACCCGGAGCAACTGGTAAACTTTATCACTTGCGGCTGCGAGTCGAGTGCACCAATTTTTGTAAATTACAAAGTCGGGCGCGAACCCACGCCGTAATGGTGATAGGTTTGTATAAGTTATTATATAATCCAACTACCTAATTTATTGAGCCACCCGGGCCCTCCACTTGTTGGGTATTTTATACCTCTAAGGGAGGTTGGAAAATGAAATATTTTGTTCCACTTGTTGGGTATTTTATACACAATGATTCTTATTCATAACTCTAAGGGAGGTAGAAGAAAGAAATATTTTACTCAAGTCATTGGGTACTTTATATGCAATGATTATTATTCATACCTCTGAGGGAGGTTGGAAAATGAAATATTTTGTTCAACTTGTTAGGTATATTTCATATCCTGTGATCAACATATTTGACTTTTATTTCCTTATGAAGATGAAGATCTTGTTAATTACATACCCCTCCCAATTGTGTGATGCTTAATGTAGATTTCTTTCTTTGATTAAAATCCTGGAGTCAAAATTAATGTTGCTTGACCATGAATGACATTGACCTTGAAAGCCCAGGTGACAAAATTGTACCTCCCAAAAATACCATCTGATGATGTCAATACTTTAATAATGTATCATAAATTTATTTTCAGTTAACAGACAATAAAATCACATTTAACCTACAACCCCCTGTCCTTGCCTTCCAGACAAATGATTACAATTCTTTATAATCACATTTGCAAAAAGTTTCAAGGATGATATCCTCAGTGATTTTTTTTTAATCAATTTAATATGCAATTATACTTTTACTCCATGGTATGAGGCCAATTGTCACATATTTTTTGCTTCTCATCATTTTTTTTTCCATTGCATTGTTATGATGTTTAAGGCCACTTTCAACAATATGGTGTTAAACATCATAACAATGCAATGAAGAAAAAAAAATGATCAGAAACAAAAAATATGTGACAATTGGCCTCATACCATGGAGTAAAAGTATCATTGCATATTGAAATATTGAAAAGAAGAAAAAAATATTTGTAGCAGGTGGTTATTTTTTATTTAGTCAGTATAACCAACAGAAATGTTCACATTAGAAAACTTTGCAAAGTAGGCCTATGATCTTTATCTTAAATAATCAACTCATGTATTGAAAGACAAAAAAAACAACTTTGCAATGTTTCTCTAAAATCACAAAATGAAAGAAAAGAAGTTTCCTGGAGGTTCATTCTGACAAATTTAGCCTAATCTCCCTATCTTGTTTAAGTCCATTGGTTTACTTACTCCCAAAGACTTTTAAATTATTTGGTTTTCCAATCTTTTGACTTTTAGCGTAGCTGAAGGTTATTCCAGAAATGTGCCGTGTACTCTAAATTAGATATCTACATTTTTATTTCACTGTACTGAACTTTATAAACTTCATCACCTAATCGGAATTTGAATATTACATAAGCCTGAAGATGTAGCCCTCCTGGAATACTTAAATTATCAACCATAGTATAAATTAAGCCAGGTTGTTAAGCAACAAAATAGCAAGGTACAATATATCTCGTAAACTCTCCAATCTTTACATTATTTAAGTTCATTAGTAAGCGCATAAATCTTCCTATTTCTCAATTTGGTAAAAATTTAAATTGTAATATAGTATAACCATATCTAAGTTACCACGGATTTAGAATCAATAGGTAATACAGGAATGACAGTAATAAATTATAACTTAGACAAGCTAACTTATATTTGACAATCGTAATACGAAGACAAACTACTACAAGCCAATGATAATGACCTTTAAAACATAAATATTGTCTTTTACCTTATTAGGTGAGGACTTCTCCACGTTCATTAATCTCACAGCTTGACGCTTCAAGTCGAGGAGGCAATGATTACATTGATCACAAATCCCGCCAGTCCTCGAGTAAGCTCCCGGTTTGGCACTGCGACCCGATGGCGGAACATACTTTGGAGGTTTACCTTGCACTGCATTAGGACGTCTGCTAGTGGTTTCTGATAAAGGGGACAAAGGTCTCTGATCTGGAGGAGATTTACATTGTTGTACACCTAAATCGTTGGAAGAGAAAGATGGTCGACCAAAAACAAAAGACTGCTGATTAATTGCCTGGTCCGACAACGGAGATATAGTTCCTCTAATTGGATAATCCATCACCAGCTTTTTTCCGATACCGTTCTGTGACGGATCATTTTTTGTTCCTAATATTTTTTGTTGTGGAGTTGGAAGTTTACGAATTTTTGCTTCACCCCCAAATTTATACACTACTGGTTCTACACTTATACTGGCTGCATACTTATCTTCTCTCTGAAAATATAAATAAGAACTCATGGAACTCAAGGAATCAAACCATGTAGTATTTCACACTTATAACCTTATAATGTTTGTACAGCCATACAAATTATAAAGTAATTTTGTAATTTTTGCACTTGATACTAGGATTAACAATTAAATCACATTCTTATTTGGAAAAAAAGTATCTTTTTCATATTATATGCTGGAAAAAAATTGTTAAAAATAAATCATACTTTATATGTCTAGAAATTATAAAAATATTAAACAGACATTTAAACATTAATGATATTCATTTCAGTCTTGATTTTCTGAAATTATGCCAAAACAGCATAGAAAGGGGGTCAAATTTTAGTGCATATTAACAACTGAAGTCATAAACTGTCATGTCTGCATAAATCAAAGATTTTCACCTAGTCTGGGTCTTTTGGCAAAAAAAGCTTGTTATCCTCTTTATATCAACATGATCTATGGTCATAAGTATAATAAATATAAAAACCAAATGAAAGCAGGATAAGATATTCTGAGCAAGGGCAGGGCACACAAAATATAATCAGGACAGTCAGCCATAAAACCAAATGAACATAGGATAAGATATTCTGAAACAGGGCATCCAAAATATAATCAGGACAGTGGACCATTTTCCCCAATATTTTCACAAGTAGTATTACAATATGAGCATCTTTGATTATACCAACAATCTTTCAAGTATATGTGGAATAATATATGCTAGCATACAATATCAGGGATAGCTTGGAGGAGAATTGAATTTTTTTATACTTTCATAATATCCACTATTTTAGATTTGGTTTATGGTGTTTAACGCCACTTTCAACAATATTTGAGTTATATCGTGGCAGTCAGTTTTATTGATCGAGGAAACCAGAATACCCGAGAAAAACACAGACCTGTCGCAAGTCACTGACAAACTATATCACATAATGTTGTATCCAGTACACCTTGCAATGAACGAGGTTCGAACTCACAAGATTAGTGGTGATAAGCACTGATTGCACAGGTTGTTGAATATCCAACTACCATACGATCATGACCACAAGGGTCCTTCCACAATTTTAACTTACCTCACTTATACCTGCTTTAATTAACACAAAATCAACTGTTGTTTGTATTTGAAATAATAAAACTCCACTTTAGACAATATGGTAGAATCACTAAGAAAAACTATTGCAAAAAAAAATGTGTCCATTTTTAAGGATTTTTTGTTTGTTTGTGAACTGTTTGTTGGTTAATCAATCGCCAACCTAATCAGAAAGTTTCTTTTGTGTCCTCACTGTAGTTAGTTTGTAGATAAAATTCCATTCTCCTCCCAAGCTTTATATGATAAAATTATCTGTTTACAGAGCTGAAATCTCAATAAAAATCTTCACTTTCAGATCTGTTAACAGCCAAACAGGTAGTCTAAATAATTAAGACATTTAAAACGAAAATGAGAGGTTTTTTTCTTCTTCAAAAGTTGGCAAATTTTTCACTTTTGAATGATATAATCAAAAAATTTTCAGCAGGTGTTCGGCAATATTTTCCCATCATAGAAAAAAAATATGTACCAGTACATAAAAAATTATAAGGCGCTGACATGTACAAAACTACCGGAATTGTTATATTACCATTATCTGATGTAAAAATACTTAAATAGTGCTCAAATTGGTTCTTAAATGATTATTTTTCATGTTCAAAAGTACAATATAAAGATCTTATTATGTACTCAAATGACTAATTTGACATAAGATATTAAACAACAAAACTGTATTCTGGGTAATAAGTCAGGTTAATGGTGTTACATAATAAACAGATCAAATATCGTCCCCACAACAATCAAAGGTAAATTAAATTTAATTTGTCTGTATGAAATATTTAAACTATTCAAAACTGATAAGATATGACAGAACCTATCAATATAAGGGTCTACATGCATAAGGACTTTCCACTCTATAGAGTGAATAAATCCACTCTCCCTTCCAATCCACTGACAGAACCTATCAATGCAAGGGTCTACATTAGGACTTTTCACTCTAAAGTGAATAAAATCCACCCAACTTTCAATCCACTGACAGAGCCTATCAATACAAGGGTCTACATGCATAAGGACTTTCCACTATATAGAGTGAATAAATCCACTCTCCCTTCCAATCCACTGACAGAACCTATCAATACAAGGGTCTACACAAGAACTTTCCACTCGATAAAGTGAATAAATCCACCCGCCTTCCAATCCACTGAGTGAATACATGGTGGATGCCCATATCTGATTGTCCATTTCATTTAATGAAATCAATACCGACTCCAGAAAAAAAGAGCAAAAGTTAGTTGGCTGGTTGGTTTATGGTGTTTAACACCACTTTCAACAATATTTCGGTTATATCGTGGCAGTCAGTTTTATTGGTGGGGGAACCTGGAGTACCCTGAGAAAACCACCGACCTGTCGCAAGCCACTGACAAACTTTATCACATACATGTATTTAACATACAGATATAAGTTGGCATGTCAATTGATAAGTAAGAGGATACCACATGCACATCCCTACAAAACCAGACAATGAAGATAAAAATAAATAAATAAACATCTTTTTGCTCCCCCATGACAATACGTTTTTTTTGTTACCCAATTATAATTAAAGATTGGTAATGGTAATAAAGATATGGTTTCCATTACACGAAATTGTCTTAAACAGGGAAATAACCATAACTAATCACATCTAAATTTTCTGTAATAATCAGCATAATAAATAGTTGCATAACAAAATCCTATTACTTTTGAAGCTATTTTATGGTGCTCTAGTTTCAGTAAATAATATGATGCTTTTTTACATGCTATTTATTCATCTTTTTGACACATAAAGTACCACTTTCATTACTAAGATATGCACAAAAGAACTCATTATTTTTGGTTTATTAACAGAGCCTACCTACTCAAACAATAAACGAATTTGCATACAGGAATAAGTTACCGTATATATCCTATAAAAATTTTACTTTCATAACTTTTTCTGGTCATGAAGTCATAAAAATGATTCTGTACGCATAATATTTCAGTAGACAAAAGTAAATTACAGGTTAAATAAATATAATAGATCTTCATATAATATTCTACTTTCTAAATAACTTTCTAAATTCATAGCTAACGTTTTGATTTAATTTATTTTAATATTAACGACTCAATATCGCCTCCAGATCTACCGCTAACCATTTTCTTTCAAGCAAGTACTGTTAGCATATAGTTTTGTAATTATTGGATACAGTCGAAATTCAAGAGGTTTATCATTTAATCTGGAGAAATGACCAACATGTAAAATGCTGATATAGCAAAAATGGATTGTACCACTAAATGGCCAAAAATATTCTTGAAAAGAAGCCGGTTTACAAACACAAATACAAAACACATAAGGGGAAAAAACACTCAGAAGTTCTTTGGAGCCTGTAATCCTTCACCTAGAATCAATACACAATTATTACAAGTTCATATTTCTACCATTGGCCATTTCAAGAATTTGCCAAATTTAATAATGGCAGCCATTTTTATGGAGGTGCATGGCTGTCAGAATGAAAGGGGGACTATTCCTGCCATATCTGGTTTAAAATAATTTGACCAAGTTCTTTCATAAGTGATTTCTGAGAAGATATTCTATTTTTTAGCCAATTGGCCTTAGCAGCAGTTTACTATTTCTGATTGAAATGAAAATAACAACCATCCAAATAGCATTGCTGCCAAGTGTTAATTCATTTCAGTCTATTGGCTTCTAAAAAAATTATTGATATTTGAAATGTACACAGACGACAGACACAAAATGATCATAATGGTTCATATAGCTCTTGCGGGGCAAGGCAAGTTATAATTACAATCATCGGGGAAAAAAAATCCAAGTTATTATATGCTTAACAACTTATAATTAAATAGATGCCTTTGAATTTCAGCCAAACATCAGCTTAAAATGTAAAACAGGATTATCCTGCTGGTTTTTAAGCAAAAATGTAAAAAGTTTATCCTTGATTTGAAAACCACAAATCTGGTTAAAAATGCACATTTAAGATAGAATTACCCTTGATCCTCTAGTAAAAACATTCCTTAAGGCTAAAGTATCTTAGAGTAATATTGGGTAACTAAAAAACACGAGAGAGCACTCAATAATCACGGTTAAAATAAAAATCCTTTAAAAAAACAACAGCAGTTTCCATAATCTTTACGTTATTACCAGCAACAAAATTAAAAAAGAGGCTCAGCTGGTTATAAATTATCAATGTATTGTACATCCAATTGTCATTTATGTACAATTAGTGTAAAAGGATATAGATGTAAATGAACATGAGAGACTATATGACTTGACACTTAAGACAAAAATTCAAGCAAAGGAACAGCACTTTCAAGCCAAGTTCAAATGGTTCAGAAGAATATGACTGTATGGATGGTTGGTTTGGTTTATGGTGTTTAATGCCACTGTCAACAATATTTCAGTTATATTATGGCAGTTAGTTTTATTGGTGGAGGAAATCAGGAGAAAACCACTGACCTGTTGCAAGTCACTAAGGACAGAATAAGATGTAAATTATTAAAAGACAAATAAAATATTTTTGTTCCTTGTAATAAGTGAATATAAGATGATCAGATGTTGTCCTCTGTTTGAAAGGCAATTAAAAAGAAAAAAACCAGTCTAGTCCTCTTATAACAAAATTTTAGGAGGGGAGGGGGGAGACATCAAATCTATTCAATAACCAAACCTCAAAATCACCAGGTCAGTGTTTTTCTCCAGGTACTCCAGTTTCCTTCTCCTATAAAGCAGACAGCCACAATGTAACTGAAATATTGTTGAAAGTGGCATTAAACACCATAATCCCCCCTTCTATGTAACCAGACCTGATATATACTGAAAGGGGTTGATCGAGATCAGTAATATGTTCAATATGTAACTAAGTTTTCATTATAACCAGATTTCATGATAAGTGGACTTGATTGTAATAGCTATGATGAGAAGATTAAAAAGTTAATTTGGGGGGATAAATAATCAGTTCAATAAGTAACAGAGTTTTCATTATCACTGATTTCATTATAAGTGGACTGTACTTTAATAGCTACCATGATGGCATGAGAAGATCTAAAAGTTAATTTGTAAAGACAACACAACCATATATCTGGTACCATGGAGTAAAAGACACCTTGCAAAAGTCAATTTAATGGATGAAATGAGTTGAATATAAATACTACAAACTCTATGTTACAACTAACATGTGTACCTGTAATGATTAATCTGAGCCTAGATTAGACAGAAGATAATACCAGATCTCTCTCTAACAGCCATTATCTACTTTACAAACACCCTTTCAAGTGTCACAACCCAACTTAAAGAAATTTTACAAACACTTGACAATGAAACAAGGGTATAATATTTATATTAAATCACTAAATACTATGCCACTTTTTAAGTTTTAAATTAAAGTCACCTGTTATAAATAAAGGATGTATTCTCTAAAATAACAACTTTTTAAAGATTTTCTATACAGGATCTAAAATGGTTGAATTAAGATTTTTAAGTATTGTATCAGTCTAACTGCTTCATGGATCTTAAAGCATCTTATTTAGACTGTCAGAAAAAAAAAGAAAAAAAAGGGGGAAACAAAGCTTAAAGAGATATATAGCTATGTATCGGTCTAAAATAAAAGTAATATGATGTTTATAACTACAACTGTAAAAAAAATTCTATACAGTATCTAAAAAGGTTGGATTTAGACTTTAAGGTATCGCATCCTATCGGTCTAGATACAGAACCATAGATCTTAATGAATCTTTTTTAGATCATCAAAAAAAAAAAGACCAAAAAAAAGGTTAATAGCTATACCTAGCTATGTATCAGTCTAAAAATAAAGGTCATTTGATGTTTCTAATAACAATTTTTAAAGATTTTTCTATACAGGATCTAAACTGGTTGAATTAAGACATTAAAGTATCACATCGGTCTAGCTGCGGAACCAGAGCTTAATGAACCTTTTTTTAGACCGTCACAAAAAAGAAAAAAACGGGAAAAAAAAAACGTTAAAGAGTTAAACAGCTACAATATACCTATCAGTTTAAAATAAAAGTCATTTGATATTTATAATTACAACTGCGAAATATTTTTCTATACCGGATCTAAAATGATTGAATTAAGACTTTAAAGTATTGCATCAGTCTAGCTATGGAACCATAGATCTTAATGAACCTTTTTCAGACCGTTTTATAAGAGTTATGAGGTCTAAGTTTATACCAGTCTAAAATAAAAGTCATTTGATGTTTATAATTACAACTGTAAAAAGATTTTTCTAATTTAAAAATAAGAGAAATTAATGTCTCCTGAAAGACATGTCAAATTAATTTTTATTTCAAGTTGTCTAATGTTGTATAGAATAAAAAACATTTTCATGTGCACTTTATATTGCACATTGTAAATTAAAACATCTGTCGAAATCGTAGTGGGAAAATTGTTTGTGCAATAATACAACATAACAGTGATAGGATCATTATCGCACAAACAATAGAGACAAATGATTCTTCTATTTAATTTGTCATTAACCATTGAATAATTACTTTTACTCCAGTAAAACATTTATCATTTGACTAAGATCTGACGTTTTTCTCATTGTTTCTTTTTTTCTAAAAGCTAAAGGGATTCATTGTTCTGGGAACATTAACTAACCAAGGAACATAATTTGTCTCCAGTATTTTAATGACAGGAGACACAGATTTACAGATTAATCAGTTGAAAAGAGTTCAGAGATTATCCCCCCTCATCTCCTCAGAATGTATTTCTAAAGATTAAATGTTGATGATTAAGAATCGTCCATTGTTGACTAACACTTAGAACAATAGATTAAAACAATACAAGTGGAGATTTCTATAGTTAAACCAACCCAATAGCATCACAAATGAAAAATAAATTGATTTTAAAATTGTGATGCAATAAAAACCAAAGAAATGCTTGTTTCCTTTAATTAGGAACAAGACACGTTTTTTCTTTGTTTTACATCATTTTATGTTTGTATCGTTCTTTTTTTACAACTCTTTTTTTACAACTGGAGCTGATGCAAACAAAACAAAATGCTTAGTCATGTTTTTTTCACTACTAAAAATCCCAAACAATTCCATAAAAAATACTGATAATTGAAATCTGAACTTTCTGAAAATATGAAGATATCACAAGTTGCAAAAAAACAAAAAAAAAACCATTAGAGTCAGAAAAAACAGACAGTTATTGTAATTGTACATAACTGATAAGAGTTTGCAGAAGAAAAAAAAAACAGCAATACATTTTGAATGACCATTTTGAAGAATGGACTTATGAGTTTGTAGAAAAAAAATCAGGAAAAAAACCCAATACACTTTGAATAACCATTCTGAATAATGGACAGATTCCTTTCAAATAAGGTCACAAAAGGTCAAATGTTACAGAAAACAGTAGCAGCTAAGACTGTTACCAAAGGTTACACAACACTGGTAACAGTATAAATTTACAGATTTGATCACTTGATAAACACCAGTGTATGTAATGTAGATACTATCTTCTTTTTTTACATATGTTGATCAACATTAAGGTGTCACTGACACTGTAACCGGATATATCAGACTCACTTTACAATCAAACTGGTTATGATAATTCTACAATATATTATTTTCCTTCAATCAGTAAAGTTTTCATTTTTTTTTCTATGAATAAAAAATAAAATCACATTTTTTTGCCACATGAACTTTAACCCCATTTATATTTATGAAAATTCATAATTTTTTTCTCTCTGGTAAGCAGTATTTAACACACAGTGCAGTTCATACAGTGTTATTAACATTGATAATTTAAGATAGGTTATAAATATAAATGAAAAGTTAAAATTACACTGATATATTCTTTAGCTCAGATTAGATAAAAAAGATATTTAAACACTTTTAAATCTGACTGTATCTTTTCTAAACATAGACATGTTCAAATGTTCAATGAAATTCTGCCCCTTGAGTGCCCCATGATTAGAACAATAATATATTATTATATTCTTATATTTCATCCATTTTCTAACGAAAGTAATTTATTTTGAAATTATTTTTTTTTTCAAACTTAAATATACATAGATGCATGTAGAAAAATTAAGCAAATTTAATACAATGTATCTGAAATATTTTTCATAATAATATAACACAAAGTTTGAAGAAAACAAAAAATAGAAAAAACAACCTGAAATATAATAAATGTAAAAATATACAATGCATATTATAACAGTAAATTAAGACTTAAGTAAAAACTAGAACTTTACCTTATAATAACAAAGCTGGTAAATGGGAGAATTTTACCTGTAATCCAGGTGTATATCATTTCTACCTTTGAAGATGTTGACAAGGGGTTAGGACCCTTATCTTTGTGTACATACCTCTCTCTATCTGTTTGTTTCCTTTATAAAACAGTTTTCTCTAAACATAATATATATCTTTTATAAAACAAGCTGAACTTGGAATGTTACCGATCTCTCTCATACCAATAAATTACAGATTTGTTTCCCCTTTAATCTCCAATCTTAGTTAATAATATATTATTTGTATGTGGCAGTGGAAGGTTGTTATATTTCAAAAGTAAGGAAGAAAGACGAGTATTTATTTCCGATTCTAGACAGCTTAGAATAACGCCTCTAAAACATCAAGCAAAAGTTTCTTGAGAACTTGCAGACTGCTGCCCCTTGTAACCTAAATTATCTATATATATTATCTAAATAATCAGCTTCATCTAATGATAATAAATAATTAATTAATAAAATACTTTTAGTACATATAACACAATCTAAAATAGCACATACCTGCATCAAAATGTTCTGAAATGTTGATTATTTGTGGTTTAATAATGTCAGGCATAAAAATCCAATTATTAATAAAAGAATTAAAAATGATACATCAATAATAAATCCAGGAGAAAATATTATTTTACAATCCACATGAATGAAAAAGTTCCAAAATATTTAAATGTCTGTATCTCGCTCAGGTCCACTATAAGTCCACTAAAATAAAACCAGGTCATTACACAGAGTCCTTTGTTCCCTTTGTCAACAATAGAAGCTTTAGCCAATCTAAACAAGCAGCACCACGGATGATTTACAAATCACACCAAAACTACCAATTTTATTTTTAATCACAAAATTAATTCCCAATGCAGGTTTAATGGGCAGGTCAGGATAAATGAAGTGGGGAAGCTAACTTGGGAAAGCCATAATAACCAATTCTAGCAGATGCTTCTCTATCTGATACAATAGAATACCCTCCTTATCTAAATACATAAATCAATGCACATAAATCACTCAACCGTGCCTATCCAAAATAATCGCTTTTCCACCTTCAAAAGCCATAGGTAAACATTCACAAGAGCATTACTTTTGGATGAGTAGATTCATCTCTACACAGATGAGGGCACACACTATCTATGACCACCCTTTATCTTGTATCAAATAACTTTTTTATGATTCTGTTGGTATAAAACAATCAAATCTCTGACAATGGTCCAGTGGTCCTGATGTGAATTTAACTGTACATGGTTCAGAAGTCAAATAAATATTACCGTTAGCTTGATAATAAATAAATATCATATAATAAATTTACACTACATTTACAAAATCTAAACAAATATTGTTAAATTTCATTTTAAATGACCATCATCTTGAAAATTTAGAAAAAGGATAAATATTATGTGTAAAATGATTTGGAGAAATTAAAGTACAGTGAAACGCGACTAAACCGAACCCCCTTTGGGCCAACTTTTGTGTTCGGAATAGACAGGTTAAATTAACACTAGATTTCTATTTATAGTTCTGTTTATTCAGGATTCTTTTCTATTAAGGGTTGGAAACAGGTTTCACTGTAAATATCATTCTCTTAATATCATTGATGATGAATTCCACTTCTTTTCATCATGTCAAAAAAGATATTATAGAAAAAATATTGAAATCTTACTGAATCAACCAAATCCTGAAAACTTTCAAGAAGATCCACCTAGCTGCTAAGCATGTCCCCATGTGGTGCATGATGAGCGGGGTTGTCAAGCTATAATACATAAAGCCTGAGGGTGGACCGTAGTGGGTAAAAAAAAAAGAGTAGGCACATTCTTGCCATTACAAAAGACTCTACCCAACTCTCCATACTTTTCCAGTGGTAGTCAAAACTCATCGACTCGGTTTACCCAATCCTCCCTCATTTCTAAAACTCATCGACTCGGTTTACCCAATCCTCCCTCATTTCTAAAACTCATCGACTCGGTTTACCCAATCCTCCCTCATTTCT
>MJUT01015293.1:182416-211228 GCA_002080005.1 Gigantidas platifrons | reverse complement strand
GGGTTTACCCAATCCTCCCTCATTTCTAAAACTCATCGACTTGGGTTTACCCAATCCTCCCTCATTTCTAAAACTCATCGACTCGGTTTACCCAATCCTCCCTCATTTCTAAAACTCATCGACTCGGTTTACCCAATCCTCCCTCATTTCTAAAACTCATCGACTCGGGTTTACCCAATCCTCCCTCATTTCTAAAACTCATCGACTCGGTTTACCCAATCCTCCCTCATTTCTAAAACTCATTGACTCGGTTTACCCAATCCTCCCTCATTTCTAAATAGCTTCTATATATTGTTGAGGGACCGTCTTGGTTGTGATCTTATGGTTGTTAAATTTACTATCACCACTAACTTGAGTTCGAATCCCACTCATGGAGAGGTGTACTCGATACAACATTATTTGATCAAGTTTATCAGTGACTTGAGGCAGGTCACTGGTTTGTTGAGGCCATAGGGTACTCCGGTTTCATCCACCAATAAAACTGACCACCACGATATCACTGAAATATTGTTGAAAGTGGCATTAAAACACCATAACCCTAACTTTTCTGTAGAAGTTAGCAAAACCCTGCCATGTTTAAGTGCTTGTCTCAAGCCACCACATATGTTACCTTCTGTCCTTATCAACAGTTTTTGTGGTGAGGTTTTGGTGAGTAGGAAGTGGTTCATACTGTTGTGGTTGGTTAGAATTTTTCTGATAATGATTAAGCTAAAAAATCTGGAATTTTATGAGAAAAGAATCATACTTTTTTCAATCCATATGCAAAAAGATTTTAAGATCAAACAGGAAACTGTGGGAGTCATAACATGTAGCTATACAATATACATATATCATTTATGAAATTCTTTTATATCATACTGTTTAAGATACATTTTTTGGATGTAACTTCCTTTAAAAATACATGAAATTTTTGGACTTCAATTAGGGACTGACCATTTAACTTTTAGTTTAATAGAAAAAAAAATATCCTGACCTGAAAGACACAAAAATTAAATAATCTGGACATGCAGTTTTCGACAAGAAAAATTAACAATTTTGTTTAAAAAAAAAATTCTGCTGGTGAGAAAACCATACCCCTATTTCCCTTAACTGCATTAATATATTACCCTTAAAAAATCTTCAAAAATCAATATTTTTTTCTTCAAATTTTTAGCATAGAAAAAAAGAATATTGACAAAAAGAACAGGATATGCCATTTTATTACGACTCATTCAGATCATGTGTTTCAATTTGTCTTTTCTGTAATAATATGTACAAAGGCAAAAAAAGGATGCATTGTGGATGCCTCGAGGGAATAATCTAAATTTCAGAAGAGTTTAATTTGGTGGATTGTATTGTTCTAGTGCTATTGTCAATGGAGTTCTCTAACATTTTGTCCTTGTCTCCCTATTGAAACTGACTCCCCATTCGTCAAATAGATTATTGCCAATGCTGTTTAGTGAAAAATATTTTCATAATGAAGATTAGGAGCAGTTCATAATTGAAGAAAATGACTCCAGTGTGAAAAGCATTGTCATTTTGTCAAATAACTGCAGACAAAAGACATCAAATCTCGATTCAGTAATCGGCACAATTAATCAAGTCGTGATGCAATGTCTGATATCATATGGCGAGGCAGTGGCGGGATATGATAGTGCGATGAAAAAAAGATACAATTAGACTGATCCCGTTAATGCATGGAAAACAATGAGGAAAAGTGATGCAAAAATTTCCATTTTGATGTGTCCTGGTAAACAAAACAAAAAATGAGGGTCAGCTTGAAGATTATTTATAACATGACATAAATCAATGCTTTGTTTGGAAATTATTTGTCAGTGATGAAATCTGATTGTTCAATTGTGATAATTCTGTCATTCTTTACTATATTATTGCTTTGACTAAAACAATTTCCTTATTAGGAAAATAACAAATAAATTTAAACATTCAAATGTAAAGATTAGCCAATTTTTATTATTCAGCAATATATATTTTTTTTAATGAAATTTGTTTACCCATATTTAAAAAAAAATGAAATTTATTAAAAAAAGATTTTTAATTCTTACATAATTTGAGCAAAATTTACCTGCTAGTCCTACAAGTTCATGATAAACATAATATATGCTAAATGAGTGATGTGACATCTTCAGGTAAACAATGACATGACAGGTGTGATGCCAATCAGATAGGACAGTTTATTAGGTGCACTCTATTGGCTTTCTGTCAAAAGGTGCATCTCTAATACTATAGTACTGTTTTCTTAATTAAGGGTGGTACTAATTTGCAGATTCAAGACCACACAGGACAATTTTCATATTTTTAAGATTTAAAAACAATATTTTCATGATGGAATTTTAACACAGAAGATCCTTGTTCCTGATACAAACACGAAATTTGTATTTTAACTTATTAGATTTAGGATAAACCTTTTGTAGGAGATGATAATATTAAAAATAGGACAAAATATTTGACAACTTTAGGGTAGGGCCGTTGTAGGCACTGAAAATTAAGGTCAGTATGGTTAGCAGAAACACAGCTATTTATTCCCAGATCAAATTCTAAATGGAAGACAAAATAGTGAATCAACCACTAAATTGAAGTAAACTCAAGGAAATGGGGGAAATGATGGATATTAGTGAGTACCATAAGTGATTCTTATTTAACGTCAAGTGGATTTTTTTTCAGCTCTATAATGACGAAAACAAGTTACATTTCAATGAGATGATGATGTCTGCTTTCTTACTTAGACCATCATGCTTCAGTGGATCTTTGTAGTGCTAGCTCGCTGAAACAACAGTCTGCTGGTAGAAATGTCACTCCACTCCGACACATTATTCTTATACCGAACCAACCAGTCTTTACTCTTACTCCTTAGTGCTGCATGTTTAGTGGTGAAGCAACAAATACCAATCTCCGTCTTTGGTTTGACCTGATCGGGGCTTGATCCCACAATCTAACGTACTTGAGGCAAGCAAGCTAACCATTACATCTGATTCTTTCTATGCCCCAGGATTCCCTCGGTCTAGGCCTAAGAAGATATTTGAATATTATCAAATACCTTTAACATTATTGCAATTATTATACAGAATGTCATTGGTTCTATACAACAACAGTTAAAGGTCAAAGGTCAAGTAATATTACAGTGTTACCTATGTATTATGCCATTTTGTTTTTATGCAAAAAATCTTTAATTATATGTCAAATATCAACAATACATTAATCACTGCAGAAACATACATAAATTGTAGTATTTGGACTATATGAAATATATGTATAATGAGGAACTCCTACATATTTTCATTTATTATGCTACTAGTAATATTTAGCAAGTTCAATATTTCTAGGAGAATGTAATAAAAACGTAGATATCAAATTAAGTGTGTACAACACCTATCTAGAATAACCTTCATCAGGTACACTAGACTAAAAGCTAAAAGATTGGAAAGACAAATATTTTAAAAGTGTTTGGGAGCAAGAAAACAAAAGTGCTTAAACAGGATAGCCAAAATCAGCTAAGGTCACGTATATATATGCATGAGGGAGGAGAACCTTAGTTTTGATAATAATTATTTAGAAACTGTAAATTTCAATAATAGACCAAGTCAGTGCCGAAACATGGACTACTGGGCAGATGATGCAACATAGTACTCAAACAAAATGCACCAAAAAAATATTTTGCAATTTTTTTTTTATGGTAGTTTTTTTTTCTTCTTCTATTTATTTTAGGACAGTATTTATTTCAAACCAGACGTATAATTACTACCATATATGTTCTAATAAATAATACGGAAAATAGCATTAAAATTCAAACAAACAAATCCCTATAAAACAGATAATGCATCCAGTTCACACATATATAGGTCAAGTAGACATGTTCTAGTTTTTTGGTTTTTCCATCTTGTTATTACCAACCCATATAAAGATAGGGTTAAAACTAGTAATTCAAATATATTACCATTTGGATCTATTTCAAGTACCAAGTTTACTGTGTTGCTGAACAACAAAACCTACCAGAACGAATAAACAACCTTGTCACATTACAATTACACAAACATCTACTCCAAACAATTACAAATCTGTAATTATTTACTTGTGTTGCAAGAAGTATTATTTAGTGTCAATTCTGATGATTTATCAAACCTAACGGAGACTTTTTGTCATCCCGATAAGTACAGCTTTGTCATACTGCATAGTAACTGGGAAACTTATGTTCTTTTGATCAAATAAATTTAACAGAGTTACTGTTTTAAATATCAATCTGATAAAAAATCATGTTATAATCCATTTAAATTACCAAAAGGTGATGCCAGGCACGATGATGACGGTATTTGTAAGATTACTTCAATTGTATTTTGCTTTCTTGTTGATAATCCCTCACCCATGTGACATCGTAATAACAAAGATGCCCAGATGTAGCATTTATAAAGAGTACCACTCAACTGCAGGCAAAGGGCCCTCACACTCATTTTATGGTACGAGTTAAGCTCATTATTCAAGACCCTACTATGACTGTGAAAAACACTGTACCTTTATTTCAATTTGTGTTTAAATGTAAAGTATGATATTCTCTCGCATTCATTTACATCCATATCATTTCTTACTACCGAGTAACAAAATTGTGACTATCAAAAAATAAAAACTGTATGCTTTATAAACACATGTATATTTTTGCAAAATATGAAACTGAGCATAAGATAGGTACTAGTCTGTCCCATTACAAATATGCATGTGAACTTTTTACACTACCATTCGCATGCACCTGGATTCACCCCTGTTATTTGGTGGGGTCTGTGTTGCTCATCTTTTTAGGTTTTGAACATGTGCTTTGTTTGTTTTTGTCCAATGTATTGTGTCCAAATGTTGCCAGTGTCTCTGAATTGTCCATTATTGATTTCACCTTCAATATTCTTTAACATAAACCTCAGTTTAATGACACTGTATGTAAAGTAGACAATCATATGATTGACATATAATAGGTTACTGACGTTTAATGACACTGTATGTAAAGTAGACAATCATATGATTGACATATAATAGGTTACAATAACCAGTAGTTGTATTTGGTGACTTTTAATGTATCTATTGGGTACAATACCTTTATTTTATTATTTAAATCACAACCAGAAACGCAATTTTTGAAGATATATTAAACTTTTATATCTTTTTTGTTGTGGTATGTTTGGTCAAATTAAAGACCTACTCTTATAATAGTATCTTTTATCTACTCAATAAAATAAAATAAATTAATACATCTTACCAGCATCTTATTGGGATCTGTAATCATTTTATAGCCTAACAGGGCCATCCTTTGTACAACTGGACCGTATTTGGACCTCTCTATCTAATGTTCATGATTATATACCCTTGTTTTTCTCTACCTTTCATTCATAAATACATAATGGTATCGACTTAAATAGAAACTATTGAAATGTCATAAACATACCCAAAGACCTTCAACTAAAATATTTGGTCGTTTCTACCCTTAAATACTTTATTTTTATTAAAATGTCAGTATCACACCTGTTTACATTGAGTTTTAAGGTACACATATTACCTACAAACAGGTCAGTGCGTTTATTACAATGTTGACATCTATTGTCAATGTACCTATCAATAGACACCCAATACTATCAATAGACCATCCAATACGCTATCTATCAGGTAAGTACTGTGTGACTACCCTATCTTTTGTGTGACAATAACCTACCCCCTCTCGTAATTTATGTACTTTTATATTAAGTAAGTAATACATGGATTACTGTTTAAGATTAGTTAGGCTCCATGTTGACTTCATAAACTTAAAAACAGTTTGTAAATTGTCAATTAAAAATTTCCCCTGTGGGAACTTTGACTATGATTTGTGTCTTAACTGGTCTTTATAAAGGATGGATATAGCATTTCTTAAAAAAACAAAAACAAATCTATTTATTTTTAAAAACTTTGCCTAAAACTGCTCAAGGGTATTTTTCAACCAATTTATACCTACATGCCGATCAATACAATTTTATATTTTCTAAAACTCTTGCATCTACATAGAAAAGTAGATATGGGAACATTTCCATACAAATGCCATCTCCGCCTCAGGAAACAAACTAGATGCACACTCATAGGCAGGGGGTTGAACTATGACTATTTAAAGCAGCGGTTTGGCAAAGTATAGAAGTCCATATTTTTACCTCTGACTACAAGACCATCTATGGCACTCCCTTGAAAAATCCTGGCAATGGGTCTGAGATATTTGCTTAACATCACCCCCTTGAAATATTCTAACTACGGGCCTGAGATATTTGTTCAACATCACCCCCTTGAAAAATTCTGGCTACAGGCCTGAGATATTTGCTTAACATCAGTCCTACATAAAACATGTAATAGAGTCATCATGAACTTCACCTTATAAATTTATACAGTCAAGAATATATCATATGGTAACAGTAACATAAACCAAAGTCTCTGAGGCATCCATGATGGTAATTACTAAAATACACAATAAGTGTTTTCAGATATATTTCAAATTTTGTCAATGTGATGATAATGACCTATCAGACTTAGGCCTATTTAAACTTTTTTTTTTTAACTTTGTTCGTTGCATTAGCATCTGTTGGGGTGAATAACCATATATGTATTGATTTATGTTTAGCTACTACATGTATCCCATGACTATCACGAGACTGTCTGTGAATTTCATATTTATTAATATTATCGAACCCACGATCTACCGTACTTGAGGCGATCATATTAACCATTACTCCATCAATGTGGTTTACTTGATATACATGTGTACATACTTTATAATTACAAATGTAGTGCAACATTACATTTTTTGTAGGTTATGCGGTGTTTAACACCACTTTCAACAATTTGTCAGTTATTTCGTGGCACTCAGTTCTATTGGTGGAGGAAACCAGAGTACAATAGTCCCCTGCTTATAAGGCCTTGCATTCTGAAATGAAAAAATGGCCTTGTAAGAGCGGTGGCCTCTCTGGAGGGGGACAATTCAGTAGTATTCTCAACTACCTGTGCAATCAGTGCCTATCACCACTAAAGTTGTGAGTTCAAACCGTGTTCATGGCGAGGTATACTCAATGCAACATTATGTGATAAAGTTTGTCAGTGGTTTTCTCTGGGTACTCCGGTTTCCTCCACCAATAAAACTGACCGCCAGGACATAACTGAAATGTTGTTGCAAGTGGCTTTAAACACCATAAATCAAACCAATAAACCATCACAGAACATTCGGAATCTGGCCTGATGAACAGGTAAAGAGGTATGGCCTTTAGAGGGAGTAGCATTATAAGAGGGGAGACTACTCCTACAACTACACCTTTTAGTGGGCTGGAATCCAAATCACATTAGTTGTCATAGGCACTGATGAAAATACAACGTCCATAGGATTCCAGCAATGACGCCATCATTCATTTTCTATAATTCTCACTGTTTTCAATGAGGATTCACATGATGATGTAAACAAGATTAAGGAGACCATGGAACTGGAAAGATCCACAAAATCACAAAGCTGCTATCAAGATTTACAAATCCACAAAGCTAGCAAGATACAGTGAAGCCATTTGGACAGCCAGTAAGATTTGTGGAAACTTGTGAAGTGAACAATATTTCATGAATGTATGAAGCTAGCAAGACTCCTGTGGATCAGACGTTTCACAAACCCATGGGTCAAGCAAGATTCAGAAAATCATAGAGCTACAAAATGTAAATACAATTCAATCACAAGACTAAAACTAGCAAGACATGGGCCTAGGCAAATCTTCTAAGGCTACAACATGGCAATATTTTTTTATTTTTTTTTAGCAATTATGATTTTATCATTCATCTTGACACTTGTGTGTGGTTCTTGAGTGTAAAACATTTAATACTAAACATGACAAGACTACTCAACCTGGGTGACCACAAATAGCTTTGATAACACATCAGGCAATTTTACTTTTTTAAAAGAAATGATCTATAGTATATATGAATTTTAATACAAATTTGTACCTTTCTGTTACTAGGTTTATGAATGACTTTTTTAGATTTTCATCTTTGATTGAACATAATGACTACATTTGACAACAAACATCAAACCAACATCAGGATAGGTGCGACATTATAGTTTTAAGATATAAATTAAGGTGAAATAATTACTAGTATTAATGTTCTACAGGTGTATTATATGACACCTGCCCCAGGTAGATAAACAATCTTTTGATCTTAATATATATACATTCTGAAGTCATTATATTAAATATACTTTGCCTCAGCTTGCCCATTGGTTATATAAAATTACTGAGAGAAGTTTGAGGGTCTAAATGGATAAATACTTTTTTGTGACTGTCACATGCCAGGAGACTTTCACCTCTATTGTCTTTTGTCAGGGAGTTTGACGCTTGGCACTGGGGTGGTTTGTTTCGTTGTTGCTAGTTTTATATAGTGTACACCACTGCGGTTCATTTTCAATAGACCATTTGCACATTTCTGACTTGATTATAAAATAATATGTTTTTACGTGTTTTTATAGGAGTTATTTCCCTTTAAGGTGGGAAAAAAGGGTATTTTATGTCCAATTTTTGCACCCCAATTATTCTCCTGTTATTCGGATTTCAATTTAATCCAGTTCTTAAATTTAAGAGAAACAGGTCAGTCATCTTGGATTTAAAATTGCTCTGAAAAAATTTTCTGAAAGACCCCTCTTCCTCCGAGAACATTTTTGGAAAGTCTGGTGACTTGACATGCAGTTGTTCTAGGGAAAAAGTCAATAATCTCTCCGCAAATCAGAGACCAGGGCAGCCATATCAGATAAGAATTGCTTCAAAAAGTAACAATACTTCTAATGGATCCCTAGAGTAACATTTCTGGTAAGTCTGGTGACTTGGCATGCAAGAACGAGCCATAAATAAAACATTATACAGAATCAGAGGCCAGAGTAGCCATCTTGATTCTAGATTTGCTAGTAAATTCTGGTGACTTGGGGTAGTTCTGAAGAAGAAGTTAAACTAAATCTAATGTTTCTGCCAATCAGAGGTCAGGGTGGCAATCATGAATCTTGATTCACAACAAAAAGTAACAACATTCTTCAGAAACCTCCAGAGGAACATTTCTGGCAAGTCTGGTAACTTTACATACAAATTTTAGTTCTAGAAAAAAAAATGCTTCAGCCAATCACAGGCTAGGGTGGCCATCTTGCATTTTGAATCCCTCCAAAAGGTAACAACACTTTTTAAGGACCCCTACAGGAACATTTCTGGCAAGTATTTATAGAGAAATCAAAATCGTCTTTGACATTCAGAGGCCAGGGCATATAGAAACAGCCATGTATGTATAACCTGTAGTGTAGATGTAACAAGTCTACTACCAGTTATATCCTTCATTAGCAGTGATGAACAACATTTATCATAAAGAAATAAATGGAAGAAATTGAGTCTCCCACTCTTCATGAACGTGACTACCTCAGTACCTGTATCATAAAACATCAAATTGTGCAAGACATACAATGTAATCTTTTTTTATCTTCTATCATATTAAAAGAGATCTGTTGCTATAAAAATGACTATACTAATATCCATGTTCATTAATAAGTCTACATTAACCTATATCATTATAATCACCAACAAAATCTCAATTGCTCGTCAGATAAATCAGTAATTAACATTTTTACATTATTTGTGTAATTTATCATGTATAAACATTTACAGCATTTTCTGTCTGTCTGACTTTTCAAAAATTATCAAAACATTTTGCCTTCAAATTTGATAATTTATCAGAAGTTTGTTCTACAGTTATAATGATAGTCAGCAAATAAATGTATGGTTTGCCTGAGAAAGCAAATATAGTCAAACCTGTAATAAGAGGTCACCTTTGGATCAAAGAAAGAGTGGTCTTTTAAGACAGGTGACCTCTTACAGGAGGTACAATTCACATGAAATTTTTTATGACAGGACAAGAAAAGGGATGATCTTTTAATACAGCTGACTGCTTAATAGAGGTGACTGCATAGGCAAGTTTGTATACCATTTGCATCTTTCAGACTTGATTCTTAAGTTTTATGCTTTTATACATCTTTAAAGGAGTTATTTCTCTTTAATGTGCAAACTGAAAGGTCCCTTTTCATGCAAAGTTCAATGAATATTAAATATATTATTTTAATAATCTGTACATAATTTTAATGTTGCAGCAACTTATGAATTTTCTTTTTTCCTATAAAATTCTCCTCCGATTTCTTACAAGGTTCAAATATCTACAAATTGTAAGAAAATTCTCTGTTCTTTCCATTGGTCTTGCATAGAATAGGTCAAATTGTGCCATTTTATCTGCCATAAGGGAAATAACTCTTATAAAAATGTTTAAAAAAACATATATAAAAAAAAATATTAGAATCAAATCAGGCATGTGCAAATGATCTATTAGGGGGAAAAAATTGTAAGACTCAGTGATATAGAACCCCTAATCAAAATTTTTGGATTTTTGCCTTTCTTGTCACAAAATTACCATAGATGAAGATAGAGTATTTTTTCAACACAGTATAGAGAAAATATAGGAAAATTTCAGGAACAAAAGTGAAAACTGAATAGAAAATGTACTTTTACCATATAAGCTATGACTGAAAAGCAATAAATCTGTTCAAGCTATTGTCAACTTGAAATTCTCATAAAATGATTAAGTTTTTTGCCGAGAGCTTTCCAGCAGTTACAAATCAATAGTCATTGATCCGAAAATCTACTTTATTTCAAAATATAGGAAAATATATCATTGCACGTGACATAGATGTGTGTGTGTGATACTGAGATTTTTAAGTGAAAGAAAAACTGATACATGTTTTTTGCATAATCGGTACACCCACTGAAATAACGCAGTGTGACAACACAGTACCAACATCATCACAATCGAAATATAATTGAGGTCCTACAATGAAAAAAATAAGTCTCCTTTTTAAAACATCATATTAGCACAAACAAAACCACAAACTCTTTGTAATAAATAGTATAACTATAATCTTCCATTATGAATATCAAAAATAAATCACTTATAATCTGAATAACGATGATAATTTGTGAATTACTGCATTGTTCGTTTACTCTGGGTTTATTTTTGATATTCTGATTGCAAGAGTTGCCATACCACAAGGAATTTTTGCAGTTTTAAAAATGAAATATAGAAATCACTCCAAACATTGCAGGAAAGAAAAACAGACACCGTAAAATCAATTACATGTTCACTCTTTCCTGCATATAATTTTGACATTTCTGTCTGTTCTTAGTTAAATATAGAATTATTATAACATTAATCCAGTACTCTTTATAACCCACATATATATTTTGTTGTTTTTAAGTCTGCATGTACTAGTCTGTGTGCCAATTGCATATGTAAAAAAACATTCTGCTATCGACAAATAAAAGGATAGTGTCTGCTAGTTTATACATTGAAAAGATAAAAAAAATTAGTTTACGAGGTGAATTGGTTGAAATCTGTGAAATTATCCCTATTTCGGCATGGTATACCACAGGAGTTGGAAATTATATCAATATATGCTGAATATAGTGCGAAAAAAAAAAATACATTGAAGCTTTACGAAAACAAAAGTTTCCATTGAACAAGAATCCTCCAGATACAAAATGATGCATGTCTTGTGGTGTAGTAAATTCTACCAGCGTCTTAATGCTCTATAATCCATGAAATCCATTTATCATTAAATCAACCATATTCCGATTCCGCTCACTGGAAAAAACACGACAACTGTAATCTCAGAAATTGAAAATTTTGACACTTAGAAAACATGGAAAGATTCTTGTCTCTGTTGTAGTTTCAGTCTGTCTGCTTCAGTAAGGAAGCCTATATTTAACTGTAAATGAGTTTGCACAGCTGCCAGACTGCCAGGAGGACTGTAATCATATTATAATTAATTGTCCTCTCATTAACACTTAAAATGTGTCAAGTGGATTAGAAAATGACAATAATTTTGTTTGTTAGGAAGGAATCGGTGCCCTGTGAGGCTTACTAATAGCAGTTACTCTCTGCAGGGTGAACCTGTCCTAATAGGGATGATCAGCTCAATTGTTTGGCAGAAGATTTAAATTCTTTTAAATTGTAGACATTTCCGTTTAGGTCAAATTGTTTAAGTCAAGTTTTGTGATATTATTTTAACTAAAAGTTCAATACAGCCGAGTGATGGTTGACAATTCAACTGATAAAAATGATGGGAAATGGTCCACTGCTCAGCTTTAAGCTGTATATCTAAATAAAACAGATCTATAGTTTCCAAAGTAGCACTCGCACAACACAAAACAATCTAAAATGTCATATCATTTTTTTTATTTTCTTTCTTTACTTTTTTCTTTTGCATTTTTAAGGGCAAATACTGTGAAATCGTAAATGGTAACAAAATCGAAATTTAACTTGATAATTTCTGTCATTCAAGTATCAATCCCGCAAGAGAAGAATGGTGGTCTTCAATATTGAAACTTGAGATATCACGGTAAATAACCTATAGGAACCCCTCATTTAAGTTCTTTGTCCTCTCTTAAAGGTTAATGACATCACCAACAAAATTGAAATTGATCTCATTTTTGCTACAAGTTGTAATTATGCACACACAAAAAATAATGTACCCGAAAATTATCAGTACTCATTAAAAGTATTTTTCCTATCTTAAAGGGAAATAACTCTGCAGCAGTCAGTGGAATGACAATCACACTTAACGGTAAATTGAATCCAATTCTGGTATGAATAAAAAAATAAACTGTTTGTATTTGACACAAGTAGTAATCATAAAAACAAAATAATGATTATTATTATTAAGTATATTAAAGGACCACGAACAAAAATGTGAAAATGTGATTCCATAAAGTTTCATCAAATACCCCAAAACAATTTTCACATCACTCCATGCCAAACTTTTCTTTTAAATGTTAGTTACTCCTTCAAAAATTAAGAGTATAGACAAAATTATTATCTTAATATCAGAATTGTTTCAGCAGACTTAAAAAAAAAAGTACTGTTTGTCAGTGACTTGCCGCATGTCAGTGGTTTTCTCCAAGTACTCTGGTATCCTCTATATAACCGAAATATTGTTGAAAGTGGCATTAAACATCATAACTCTAACCCCTAACCCGGTAATCGACACAAAAATGTTTTTTTTACCTAAATTTTAAAAATTTTAAAAAGAGAAAGTTTGACAGTGGAGTGGTGTGAGATCTTTTGTGTTGAAAAATTAATTCTATTGTTGGCATTTTGGTGAATGCAATAAATAACTGAAATTTATATTAAAAAACCTAATAAAATATATAAATAAATAAATAATACCCTATTGTCATTTAAGCATATTAAACAGCTTGTGACAAATACAAAATAAAGAACATGTATAAACATACACTAAATTTAACAACATATGGTTCAAAATCTTAAAAGTCCCTTGTCCTCAGCTGTAGAGACTGTTTAATAAAAGAATCCAAAATTTGTATCCGTTGAAAATTTGTCGGATTTAAAATTTGACATTTTTTTTTCTGTGTAGTTCAGAAAAGTATTAATGTTGATGGCCGTGTATTATAAGAGTCTGCAGTAAATCTACATAATTTTAACTCACTAAGTTCATATTTAAAGTTGCAAATTAAAAGCTTTAAATTTTTCACACCAATGATGAAAAACCTACACACACAAAACACCAAATGCCTAAAAAAAAAGTTCCCTTACTGTTCCGCCTAGGTAGTGATGTGTATCTGTTGATTTATGTGTCTTCTTTTATTCATTTCTTGTTTCCTTTTATCTGATAGTATGTAAATATTGTGTTTTCTCATCTAATTAGTTACAAGATGACAACACAACTCTCTGATGTACGACATCTACATCTATAACATTCTCTGTACTACTACTTTAAATCTTATTTAATGCTATGTATATTTTTCTGGCAAAAATAACACAATTTTTGTCAATGTAAATTTTTTTTATATATAACATCAAAGTAAAAAAACTATATGATGAATGCAGCAATTTAGCAGGAATTAATTATTGACAATAAAATGGACAAAGTTTTGGCACAAACATCTGGTCACTGAACAAATCTGAAAACAAGTCTGATAGACCTTTTGCACATTCCCAACATGATTCCAATGTTTAAGGTTTTCTTCATTTTTTTATGAGTTATCTCCCTTATGGCAGTCAAAATGGTACTTGTTCCATGGAAGAGCATTGGAAAGGACAAATAATTTCTGGATACTTTTCTTATCATTTGTAGATATTTGAACATTGTCAAAAATCAGAGGAATTTGTATAAAGGTGTTACAAATAGATGTTATAAGATATAATATCCAATGAACTTTGCATTAAAAAGGTCCACATTAAAGGGAAATAACTCATATATCTACACTTGATACAACTCTGTCCATGCTTGTTTTTGTTTCATTGTGTTAAGCAAGGAAGGGTTGAAATATTTATTTTCAACAATCCTCCCCTCCCTACCTCCCCCGCCCCCTCAGAATCGAATGGTCCATTAACTAATTCAAATCTAAAGAGAAATAGTTTGTTTTTCCAAGGTGCAACAAATAAAAGTTCAAGAATTAGAACACTTGTAACTGACTGACTCAATATTTTCTTTACAGCACTTTCAATAAATTTGCTATGAGGATAGAGTTCATAGAGAAATAGAGAAAGCCCCTGAGCTTTTATTAATACATTATCATCTGTAACATATATATAAACAAGAGAGAGAGAGAGCCCCATTGTTTTTATAAGTTACTGTATAGTGACATTGAACAGAAACATACAACCATAATTGATTTTGGACAAGTCAAGTGCTTATTACTAATTATTTACCCATTCATTTAGTTTGCAGTACATATGTATAAAAGTTTCTGAAAAAATCCAGAACTGTTTTCAAAATACATTAGCATTGATTGACAGAACACATTACAAAAGGGCTACTATATACCGGTAATTGCTTCCTCAATTTTTATACAGTTAGTACTGTATTTTCTTTTATCTTTTAATGCTTTAAATAAATCTTGTTAGGTTATGTAAACAAAAGATTTGTTGCATTGACAGCATATTTCGCTAACTAGTAGAAAAATAGTTCAAACCATGAAGTTCTGATTGATTGATTTTGATTTTTGGTGTTTTAATGCCACTTTCAACAATATTTCAGCTATATCATGGCGACCAGTTTTAGTGGTGGAGGAAGCCGGAGTACCCGGAGAGAACCACCGACCATAGGCAAGCAACTGGTAAACTTTATCACTTGCGACTGTGAGTTGAGTGCACCCTTTTTTGTAATTTACAAAGCCGGGTGCGAACCAACGCTGTATTGGTGATAGGCTTGTATGCCATGAAGTTCTGTTATTGTACTGACTTGCAAATAGACCATTTGCACTTTTCCCCGACTTTATTCAAAAATGTTTAATTTTTACATGTTAAAAATAAATCACGAGTAACCGATTGATTTGATTTGATTTGATCTGATTTTTGGTGTTCAATGCCACTTTCAGTAATATTTCAGCAATATCATGGCGACCAATTTTAGTGGTGGAAGAAGTACGCGGAGAGAACCACCGACCATGGGCAAGCAACTGGTAAACGTTATCACTTGCAGCTGCGAGTCGAGTGCACCCTTTTTTGTAATTTTCAAAGCCAGGTGCGAACCCATGCCATATTGGTGATAGCATGAGTTGTTAGGTAATCCAACTACCTAACAAACTCATTGAGCCACCCGCTGACCCGGGCCTTTGATGAGTAACCGAACAACTCAAAAGTGCACCAGTCAGTTCTATCTATCTGTTCAGGTTTTCATCCAACAATAAGTCTGATAGTCTCAGTAAAGTTTAATAAAGGGATATGCAAAGCGAAGCATGATACGCCTGCAGCATGTCGACAAGAGAAAGTTAAACAAGTGTTTATTAAAAGCAAGTGTGACACAGTACTATGCTTGACATAGTAAATAGCTGGACACAATAGTGTGTTGGACATAGTAATATGCTGGACCCATTGTATTTTGGACATTTGTCTTGTTTTACTATTTCAAGTGTTAAATATTCCTTCCAAATATTCAAAATTTTGAAGTTTGGGTCACTGTTAGAAATCTTTTCGAAATAAAAAAAAAAACAAGTTACTTTTTCTTCCATAACCTAAAACACTTCTAGAAGTGAAATACATCTCTTATACAAAAATAATTTTAGTCATAATAACAGTAACAGATGATTTCCTATTTTTCCATTTCAAAGCTTACAGACATTAGGAAGTTACAGAAAGCATATCTTCTTAATTAACTGTATTACCTAGTTTAACGAGTTCCATCTTTGAAGGCATGATTAACAGTTATTTTCACATTAATTTAATTACGGGGAATCTACAGGAAATCACACCTTTACTAACAAGCTCTATAACTTTGACTGCACTAGCAATATATAGAATTTTATTTATCTACAGCAAGAAAAAATTACAGTAAATTTGCTTATTTTTCAGTCTTCTCCTCCCATCATTAATCAACATAATTTGAACCATTTCTTTTTGTGCTTTAAATTGATGATTTTTATGCACTACCACATTTTTTTGTACAAAGTACGACATAAAAAATACATCACACAATAGATATATTATATATACACTGAGCAAAAAAAGAAACGCATATTCAATTTTTCATGGCTTTATCTTCAAGGTAAATAAGAAAACATATTATGTAAAAAGTATAAAAATAAAGAATATTTACCAGCAATCACTATCACACCAGTTTTGAAACTGAACACACGTCTGAGAGTCAGAAGTCCTTCGGTATGTTAGAGTGGTATCACAAAATGACAATTCCATGATTCGTTCAAATGTTAATATCGAGTGTGTCCACCGTTGGCATCAAGCGCGGACTGCACATGGTGTGTCAGAGAGTTAATAAGGTTATTTACTGTCATCTGAGGGATGTTGTTCCATTCCTGAAGTAATGCCTGCTCAAGTTCCGGTACTGAAGATGGCGGATTATCACGTCGTCTCACCCTTCTGTCTAATTCATCCCAGAGGTGCTCAATAGGGTTAAGATCGGGGGAGAATGCTGGCCACGGTAAGACATCAATGTTGTGTGCCTGAAGGTAAGCTGTGCAAATCCTGGTGACGTGTGGGCGAGCGATGTCTTGCTGTAATGTCAGATTATGCTGCTGTAGAAATGGAACAAGATGAGGAGAAAGGATTTCGTCCCGATATCTGATAGCGTTTAAGTTTCCCCGTATAATGTGAAGTTGCATTCTTCTCCCATACGCTATACCACCCCAGACCATGACGCTACCACCGCCAAATCGGTCCCTCGCGATAACACAACAGTCAGCATATCGTTCATTTCTCCTACGGTAAACACGACGACGACCATCTGCTCTAAAGAGATTAAACCTTGATTCGTCTGTGAAGAGAACCGCTTGCCAACGCTGTCGCCTCCAAATTTGGGGATCATGGCGCCTCAACCATTGCATGCGCGCAAGTCGTCGGCGAGGAGTAAGTGGATTTCCAACATGTGGACGATATGCTCTGATACCAAATTCTCTGAGTCTATTGCGCACGGTTTGAGCACTTATACGGTGGTTATGTGTTCCTGGCATCGTTATGGCAGTTTCTACAGCTGTTCGTGTCCGATTGCGGAGATGCGTAAGTCTCATAAGGTGGTCTTGTCTGGCAGTTGTGACACGTGGACAGCTGCTCCGTGGTCGTTCCTTAGTGTTTCCAATCTGTACAAGACGGCCCTGTAGACGATGGACAGTAGTTTGATGAACACCTAGAGCAGTTGCTACTTCCTGTTGAGTTGCACCTTGGAGAAGTATAGTGACAGCACGGTTGCGCTCATCATTACTTAAACGTGGCATTCTGCAACAACACTTTTCGTATGAAATGACAACTGGGTTTGTTAAATGGGTACTTTGACTACCTGTAGCTTTCAATTTTATTGATTTCAGATACGCGGTCTTTGCGGTAGCATGAAAAATGTGCAATTTAAAAACAGAGTCAACGGCGCGTAACGCACTCACCATATGATTTAAATGTACTGAATAATTATTGATTTTAACTATAGGTAAATGTATTAGAATGTAGATACATGTGTGTTTATATTTTATCCTAAAAAGTGATATATAAAAATTATGCGTTTCTTTTTTTGTTCAGTATATATACATTATGTATATACTGGCCAAAATAATAAACTATACATCAGAGGATTTTAAAGTGTACATATTATATAGTTCACATTACTTATAATGGTCTAATATACCACTTAACTATTTTAAAGTGCAATTGTGTGAATCTGATTTTCAGTACTTATAAAGGGGTCATATGAACTTCAGTGTTATTTTACTCATGGACCTAATACAGCTTTTCTGGTACCCGATTCATGTAGAGTAGAAAAAATAGTAGGAAATGGCTACATGTGCAGTATCAGTACAGACCTGATAGAGGACACCCTTTAAAACGATTAGAATGTTTCTGCTCATTTTAGTAAAAATTGGAAGTAGTTTTGCACTTTTTGACATTGCAGAATATGCATAGCCTAACCTATCAAACATCAACCCCTCAAGTAGCAATTTCAGGCTAGATCCAGACCAACCTATAAAAGATCAATCCCTTAAGTATCAATCTCAAGATAGATCTAGCCAACCTATGAGTGAGTGAGTGATTGGTGTTAACGCCAATTAAGCAATTTTTCAGCTATATCATGGCGAGAACAAGTTAATTTTCAATGAGATGATGAGGTTTGCTTTGTTCTAGACCAATACGCTTAGTTGTTTTTTATAGTGCTAGCTCACTGAAACAACAGTCCGCGGGTAGACATGTCGCTCCACTCGGACACAATATTTTGATTCCGAGCCGACCAGTCTTTGCTCTTTCTCCTTAATACTGCATGCTTAGCGGAGAAGCAACAAATACCAATTTTATAGTCTTTGGTTAGACCCGATCAGGGCTCGAACCTACGACCTACCACACTCAAGGCAAGCACCCTAACCATTAAGTCACCGATGCGGTTCGCCAACCTAGGAAATCTGCTGATCAGAGGAATACTTTCATCCCTGTAAAAAGACCTATTTAGGGTTTTTCATATATTTTGTCTGAAATAAATTACCTAATCATATATTCAATGGTCTACAATCGCTACCTATTCTACTTATTTCTAGAGGCTCATTCCTAGAAAGCTCCCTCCCAGAGGGCATTTTTAAAACTTTTCAATTACAGAATATTGGTATTTTGTGACAAAGTTTGACCATATAGTTGATCATAATATTTTTGTGACAATAAGACTATTTACAATAATATTATATAAGCCTCAGTAAAAATCTGATTGCCCTCAGTAATTTTTTTTTTACATAACTTGATATTCTTAAGGACTGCACTTACCCGTTTTATTACAGAACTTACCTGATTATTATCACTGGCATCAGCAGACGTCTTGTCAGTACTATGGAGTATACTGCTTCCTTCACTTGGCTGTTCTGTCATACCATCGTTCTGCTGTCCCGATCTCACACAATCTGTAGTCAAGTTTTTGATACGAGTATTCCCATTGGCCAGCTGTGGTTCTGTGACATTGTGATTCTCGTCTCCTGATTCAAATCTGTTCCTGATTTCATGATTGGTTAGTATCCTCAACTTTGACTGTGTATCACGATTCTGGTTTCTCAACCCAAATATGTTCCTGACATCGTGATTGGATGGTATGTTCCCTACTGACTGTTTATCGTGATTCTGGTTTCCCGACCCAAATATGTTCCTGGTATCATTCTTGGTTGATACGGTCCTTAATGATAAATGTTCATCGTGATTCTGGTTTCCTGATCCCAATATGTTCCCGATGTCATGATTGGTTGGTGGCATGTCCTCTAATGATTGTTCATTGTGATTTTGGTCCACTACAAAGTTTCTATTACTGTTTGGTGTAAATCTTTCTACAGAATGATTACGTTCTACATGATATGGGTCTTCTGCTTTGACTCTGGTCCCGATATTAATATTGATGGGTGCACTTGCTTTGAAATAATGATTGGTTCCCTTATAATTTTGATCTTCCGTTCCGAATCTTGTTCCAGTATTAATGAGTGAATTACCTCCAACGGGATAATTTGCTTTACCATGATTTTGATCCGCGGTTTCAATTCCTCCTCTAGTTCTGACCCGTGTCCTCACGCTGATATTGGGAGTACTTCTTATCCCATCCCCATCTTTTTGTATCCTCATACATGGTATACCACTGGGCTTTGGTCGCACCGAAGGTTTCATGTTATCAAATCCATTTTGGCCTTTTCAAGGCAGCTAAAAAAAACCAAAAAAAACAATACTACATTAATTTCAAATCTCATATTCTCATATGTCAATATCTTTATTTTCAATTCATGAAAATAGTACTATTTACATATTGTCATCATAGATGTCAACCGCATTGGTGGTGAAATAGTTAGCATAGCCATACTCGCCTGGAGTACGGTAGAGTGTGGGTTCGAGCTCTGATTTGGTCTATCCAAAGACCATAAAATTGGTATTTGTTGCTTCTCTGTTAAGTGCACGGCTTTAAGGAGAAAGAACAAAGACTGGTTGGCTCGGAATCAGCATAATGTGTCCGAGTGGGGCGAGATGTCTATCCGCGGACTGTTGTTTCAGTGAGCTCACACTATAAAAAAATCCAACCAAGTGTGTTGGTCTAGTACAAAGCAGATCTCATCATCATCTCATTGAAAATTAACTTGTTCTCGCCATGATATAGCTGAAATATTGCTGAGTTGGCGTCAAACAAGTCACTTATTGTAGATGTAAACCATGTTACTTTCATGATTGAAACTGATGATTTCATTTATTCATTTTAATATATTATCCATGACATTTCTGAAATAAGTATTCAAGTTAGTACTACAAATTATTTTATTTTTCAAAATTATTTCATGAAGAAAAGTTTGAAGGTACCAAAGGGGTAATCAGAAGGCGTAAATCAAAGGTACCAAAGGGGTAATCAGAAGGCATAAATCAAAGGTACCAAAGGGGTAATTAGAAGACATAAATCAAAGAAGTAAAGACAATGCAATGGCCAAAAGAAAAAGGATAATTTAAGGACAAACAATCTACAAAACAGTATACAGAAAATAAAAGATCGAGCAACACAAACCCCTCTAAAAACAGGGGTGACTTCAGGTGCATAAAAGAATACCTAAATCAGCAAAATTTCTTTTTACATTTATGATAAATTAGTTCTAAGAATGTATTTTTAATTACAGAAAGAGTCTGTAAATGCTCATCTATTTCCTATTGGCTATAAGTGTTTAGTGGATAATGTTTTCTATAATGTACATTTTGTACCTACTTTTACCTTGTAAATTTAATAAACTTTTGAAAAATAATAAGTCTTGCCCAAGTGGACTCACTACATTATATTGTTAGCAATAGTTTAATTACAGCCCATATCCAATTAGAATGAAGTTTTCATCATTTTAAGAAATTTTGATTTTCAGTTATAGCCACAATCATTTTTCTTATTGTTAGAGATCCTATTATCAAATCAGAGGCTCACAAAAGCCTGTATTACCCACCTGATTATCATTTTAATAACCAGCAAAGTGTTATATAAATATATACAATGTATATGAATAATAGCTCTTCCTCCCATAAAAAATGACAACTTTGCAATGCCATTCTGTGACCATGACCATTTACATGTACATACAGCTTGGGCTTGATATCTAATGTCTGTACTTGTCCCAATCAAAAATCATGAGTCCCACTAGTCCATCTTGTTATTGTTTGTAAAAAAATGTCAATGGTGCATCCCAAACACAAGTGATGAGTTCAGGACTCATCTAGACGATTTGCAAGTACAAATGTATGTGTTATGTGTAGTCATTTGTGATGCAATACAAGGCAAATTTTCTGACCGTAATGATAACTCTCATTGTCCTAATGGCAACCAAAACATCCGCCCATAGAATATACATGTAACACATGTAAGACCGACTTAATTGATGATCTTAATGTGCATTCCCAGAAACCACAACTGTTTAGGTCTTAACCCAAATACTGCAAATAAACAAACTAATATGAAGATGAATCACCATTAATTGGAAATGATTTAAACAGTAAGCATCAATTTATATAATAAACAATTAGTTAAACCACACAAATTGAATAAGTTATAAGCTTTTCGAAATCGATTTGTGCAGGGGGTCATTCTGGACAAGATTGTATGGTAGTTGGATTTATAACTACCCATGCAATCAGTGTCCATCACCACTCAAGTTGTGAATTCAAATCCCACTCATGAATGGCAAGGTGTACTCGATACAGTATGTCAGTAACTTGCGACAGGTTGGTGGTTTTCTCTGAACACTCCGGTTTCCTCCACCAAAAAATACATACGTACCACCACGATATAACTGAAATATTGTTGAAAGTGGTGCAACACATTACACCATATCCCTAACCTAACCCTTGTATTGGGCAGTACAATAGTAACCCTCTCTATAAAGCCACCCTTTCTGCAATGTAAAAGTGACCTTATACGAGGGGTGGTCTCTCTGCAGGAGGGAAATATACTGGTATTCTACCATCTCAGTGAATCTGAAATGATCAAATCTGGCAAGATAAGGGGGTTGTCCTTTGGCTTTGGTGGGGAATGCTATGAGAAGGGGAGACTACTGCACTATCAAAAAAATATATACATGTATCTACAACATGTATTTATGCCATTATAGCTAGCCAATAGTGGAGCTGACTAGTCTTGTGAACTGGGTCAGTGGTTTTTAAAGTGGAGCCAAGTTGTCTTGGAACCTATTCAGCACAGTAATAAATGTATGGTCCAGTCCCCATACCTCTCTCTTCTTAACTTAAGTTCTATGTCCCAGAATTTCCACTTGAATTTCCAGTTAAGATGGTCCGATGTCAATCATTATAGAAACGCTTCAACAGACACTCAACGAAGTTCGTATAAATTCTTAAAAGGCAAAAATTTGATCATCTTCAAGTTGTGCATGTAGGTGTAGTGGATAACACTAGAGACTATCCGATATTTGTCGCGCTTTTTAAACCACTCGGATGTTTCGGCTCTCAAAATATTGATAGACATGACCAAACTTTTTCGAAGTTTTTCTTATTTTTTTTTTATTTTTGAAACTTCAAGTGACTGATATATCAGACGTGGGCTTAGCTCTTATGGTCCTTGTCCAGTTTTCTGAATATTTGCGGCTAACGTGGGCTAAATTTTTCTCCAAAAATATTGTCTGTCCCCAAATCATATAGAAAAAAATACTTGAAAGATGCCAGATGCAATAATAGATAATATGTCTCGGCAGTTTGTTGGCATATTTGTTAGAAAAATTACCAAGTTTACATTTAAAAAATATATATTGTTGTTTCGAGTGAACAAAAATCTTGCTGGGGTAATAGGGACTGGGGGAGGGGGGCAACAAATGGTACATTTAAAATTAGCAAAATACTATCTGGATGTCTGAAATTCCCCAAATCTCCGCCGGGATCTTTGAGGGTAGAGCTTTGTCCTACATATGACCCATCTAACAGCGCTCTGTTCTGTACCCCCTGAGCACCAATGCGATCCGCAGATTCCTCGACTGCATTTCACCCCCGGTCCCATTTATCCGCGGCTTGTTCTGTTGTTCCGCAGATATACTGGTCTGTCCATTGTCTCTAGATTTATTCTAAAACAAACGCCATCGTATATATATATATATGTTGAAAAGTATTTCATGTGGAAAATTTAACTTTTTAAATATTCTTACGGTTGTGTAACAAGGACGTATAAGGGTCGTCAAGGCCGCGATCGTGTCATTTATAACTATCTGTGCAATCAGTGCATATCACACTAAAGTTGTGAGTTCGAACCCCGTTCATGGCGAGGTGTACTCGATACAACATTATGTGATAAAGTTTGTCAGTGACTTGCAACAGGTCGGTGCTTTTCTCCGGGTACTCCGGTTTCCTCCACCAATAAAACTGACCGACTTAAAATGGTCCTTGCGTATTCTAACTGCATGATCATTCACCAAAACCAGTCGTTCTTGCTTCGAATGGGACTTTGTTATTTAAAATAACCAATTCGAGTTCACAATCGAAACCTAGGGCTCTCGATCTTTCCACAACTTTCAATGAAGAAACTTTGTCTTCGGGGGTTATTTTTCCCCACTGGTATAATGAGTGTATTATAACGAGAGAATATGTGTAGCTCCGTCCAGATCCTTTTTGTACCTTTAACCATAATTGATCTTTTGATTGTGACATTCACCAATCATAAAAAGGAAATATATAGGATGTAGGTTATGATTATGGTGTTTAACGCCACTTTCAAAAGTATGTAAGACGTTCAACACAGAGTCTATTAATTACTTTGTACATTTTGCATAAGTACTTTGTCTTTTTTGTGTTCTTTTTCTGAGTGTGAGTAACATTTTAAAACAATAAATCGGAATTTTGAACTTTTCTGCTAGATACATAAGTCACAAAACTTAATATGTTAAAACACATTCTTACATTTAACATTTAGGTAAAATAATGTGAACGAGTTTAGATATTTGAATGTGCGTCACTTCACCCTCCAGTACTTGAAACATCAAAAGAACTCCCAAGTATTTAGAAATGAGAAAGTTGTGTTTTAAGAAATATCTCTCGTAAAATTGAAGCTATAACTCTGTTCTAAACTAAACAGTTGTATAAATTGTAGGCTAAATTGTTAAAAACAGACATAGGAGATATTAGATTTTTATTTCATGTTAAACTGACTGCCAGAAATGATTATAGTGACGACCACTTTCAACTTATTTAACTGTTCCTTTGAAAAGGGATACTGAAGAAAGAAGAGGAAATTATTTGTTGCAAGATGAAATGTACATTTGTTTATTTTTTCCTCTTTTTTTCCATCAATTTATCGTTTCTTTTTTAAACCTAACGACCAATTTTTAAGCATGTTTATTCTTTATACTTGTGTGTATAACTTGCAAGCCCTTTAACTGGCAAGGCTAATCTTTATAAACACATCAGAGTTGTTCCCCTTTTGTGTTAATGATAATAATAAAGCTAACTCAACAAGAAAGGCAGTAAATTTACAGTATATTTTGGTCAAATTTTGGTCGAGTTCCCATTTAGACCTAAAAATACATCTGCCCGTTTTTTTGTGTGTTTTTTTGTGTTGTTTGTGTTGTGTGGTGGGGGTACAGGATTTATGTTAACAATAGATATACGCATCTATCAATAATCTGGTCAAATAAATAAATATCAGAGGACGATTTATACTCTCCGAATGTAATTGAGACGAGTGCTGCAATTGTTTGTTTTACAGGGGTTTCAATTGACAAAAAAAATCCCGTATTTATTTTTATTGCCACATATTTGAGCGGACCTCGCGTATAGACATATGTATATATATCATCTGTAGAGCTGCTTCAATGTTTAGTTTAGGTTTGTGGGAGTTGGGTTTGTAAAAGGGGTCATATCCCGAATTTCATGACTCTATAATAATTACAACCCAAACTAATCTCCTAATAGCTTTTATATCGAGGTAGCATTCCTTCTGACTGTTGTGTTTGTTGTGTACAGATCTTGCAAAGTTATATTATCCCTAAAAAAATTGATCTACCAGGTGATCACTATGTAAAAATAAGCCAGTCAGCACCAACCCCCCGCCCCACCCCTTTTTTCCACCTGTTCTATTTCAGCGACACAAATGATGGAAGGTGAGGTTCTACTTGCACAAAAAGAACGTACAGTTACTGACCTAATGGTTTCGAATAACAAAATAAAGCATGCTTCTCGTAGTTAACGGGGGGAATTGTCGATAGATGTTTTCCATCTGTGTAAACAGACAATGATAATAAATATAACATTTGTGCAATCTTAACTGGCAAGTGCATGGATGTGCAGAAATCAACTTGGCTCGTATCTTCCGATTTTAAGCTCATAAAACAACATACATCGTTGATTGAAAAGGTGCACGTACTATACAACGCAAACCTGTTGTAATTGAAAACTTATTGATTGATTGGTGTTTAACGCCAACTTTAGCAGTATTTCAGCTCTATCGTGGCGTGAAATAACAAAAAGAAAACTATTTTTGAGAAATTGTCAAATGTGTAGCAATGTGGTCAATCTAATATAAATTAGATGTTTGTTTGTGGCTTTTGTTTTCTTTGGTGATACACTAGAATCGTCGAAGAAGAAATGTGAAAAAAGATACAACAACCATCTAATTTTAATTGGACTGCAATGGTGTCTATTGTTCATTTAAGCTGTGTATAGCTGGATACTTGAAACTTTGAATCCATGAATCGGATTATTTTCTATTTTTGTCAAATGAGAATACCCTTCAAATAATAGATCTCTACCCCCACGAAGATAAACTCACCGATATACAATAGTCCATCTACGAGATCTCTCGACTAAATAAGGCTTAAAAACCAAAATTTAGTTACAATTAACAAATTTATATGTTTTACAAGTGTTTGTTAAAAAGGATAAGGATTTATTATCTGAATACAGGTTCCCCTATACGAGGATTACATATTAATAAATGTTTTCCTATTTAAGATGGTATTGTAAATCTGTGGGCAGTCGTGACCGTGATCGTATGGTCGTTAATCTCGTTGAGATTAGGATTCCGAAGAAATTTTCTGTCTGTAGTATGACAATACAGACAGAAAATTTCGTCGGAATCCTAATCTCAACGAGATTATATGGTCGTTGGATTTACCCGTGCAATCAGTGCCATCGCCACTAAAGTTGTGAGTTCGAACCCCGTTCGTGGCGAGGTGTACTCGATACAACATTATGTGATAAAGTTTGTCAGTGACTTGCGACAGGTCGGTTGTTTTCTCCAGGTACTCCGGTTTCCTCCACCAATAAAACTTACCACCACAATATAACTAAAATATTGTTGTAAGTGGCGTTTAACACCATAAAACAACATACACCTTGTAAATCTGAACAACTTGCAAAGAGCCACGATACACCTGAAATATTGTTGAACGTGGAATTAAACACCATAACACTTGTAAAGAGAAACTTTAAACAGTGATGGTTAACAATTCCACCAATACCAACAAAACAAACAACATCTCACCTCAAGCTATTGAACATATAAAAACACCACGACACATGGCGTTGGGAGTCCTGGCTTGGCACCTCCATGCAAATTTAGCCTGCGCTAAACCAGTTATAATAGGACCCCCAACCCTTTGATAACATTTTGATTTAAGTTTTTCTATCTTTTATGGTCAAAAGAATTTCATATTTATGCCCTGATGCTTGGTTTTATTTTTATAGATTAAGATTACAATAAACACGTTACCATTTATGATTTTCTAACGAAAGTTGGTGTTTAACACTGAATATTGAATAATTATTTTGTTCACATTTGTAAAATTGAAGAAAAAAAAAAAAAACAACAAAGAGTTGTCGGCCTTTGATCATATAATGTTCAAAGTAAAATTACAAAATGCCAAAACTATTCAAAATATTCCACTAAGACTGGAAGACGTTGTGAGTTCAAATGAAAAATACAAGATATATTATAGGAAATGTTCAACACTTAGTGTAATGACTATATGACTATGATCAATTGTTCTAACAGAAAACACGTCAATCAATGATAGATAATTACAACTGAACATTAACCCCATTACCTGAAAAATCTGCCTAACGCTGTCGACATAGTGCACAAGATGCCCATGTTTGTATTTCACGCTTTCTGTGGTTGAAGCTGCCTTTTATTATTTTTTATAGTTGACATTATAGAGATTATCTCCATAAAATATTATAACTTTCTTAGTTTAAATCTATAAAATAATGCCATTAGGAGGTCAGATTTTGTTTGAAACAAGAGGAAACATCTGTGCAAACTATTGACTACGAGAATAACAATTGACAATTGCAGCTGTCAATCTCCTTATATCAAAACTTCACGCTGACTGGTGCCATCATGATAACTTACCTTTATTTTTTATATTGTAAGTTATTATCTGAATGATAAACCCAGATGTTACTCTCGTTTGTTTCATTACTTTTATGATCATCATCATCCTTTTTTTACTTCAAAGTCTCGTTTATTTATTTTTCATTACTACTTGTGTTTTTGGTGTTTATCGACACTTTCAACATTTGTTTCATGCAGCCAGCTATACGTTACTATTACACCATCGGCTAATAAGGGGAAAAGGAGGAGGTAAATCCCAATAGTCATGAGGAAACAATAGGAAAACCCTGGTTTTTGGTAGGCGTCCGGGAACGTCAACACCACTTGAGGTGGTTATTCGGATTTGGACCCTGGCGTCGGTGCTTAAGATTTGCGGTTAGAATTCAAAGAATTCAAATTCGAGTGGCTAAACTCGATCATCGATGCCACTTGTTACGGTTAAGAATTATTTTATATTTCAGTAGTAAAAAAGAATTATCGGTAAAAAACGAAAAGTAATTTTTTTTTTATTAGTAAGAGAAAATTTTAATTATGCTTTGTCGATCTACACCAAGTTCTAACTGAAAAAAGGACGTCTTTCACTCGGGTGTATGTTCCTTGGCTATACATTGTTTTACTACTGTACCCTAATCACATGACAACACATATAATAATACGCTACCAAACTGGTAACTAAGTATGAACATTCATGCGGTTCCTTTGGTCACTGCAGTTTAACAATTGTTCAGCCAATCTTGCAATTTTAAACCGTACGAAGACTTCAAGTTGTAAGTTTGAACCTAAGCAGAATGAAAGCCATAATCACCTCAGCTATTTTCTTCGGTTGACATATTGATTGTTTGACAAAAAGTATTTGTATAGAAAATAAAAGAGGACAATTTCATTTTTGACAATTTTCAAAATGTAAATTAAAAACATTTTTGTCTTTAGTATTCCAGAGAGTTCAA
>MJUT01015293.1:164390-179063 GCA_002080005.1 Gigantidas platifrons | reverse complement strand
TTCTCGTTTTGTGATTCAAATATTTCTTGATTCTCCCGAGTAATGCTAAATATGAATTTACTTTTTTAATAATATGATTTATGTGTTCAGTCCAAGAAAATGTTGCATCAACGAAAACACCAAGGACCTTTTCACACGGACTTTCATTGATTTGAAGGCCATTGATAGATATATCAAATATTTCATCAGATGAGGTACAAAGTTACTTTGATACATTTAAAACCATTCTATTTTCGTAACACCAATGGTGTGAGTTCAAATCCCGTCGATGGAGAACAAAACATTTGTCAGCTCAAAAATCGAATTCTAACACTATTCTGTTGAATTTTCAGACGAACCCCGATCGGATCAAATAAAAGACTATTGTTGCTTCTCCGCTAAGCAAGCAGCATTAACGCACAACAGCAAAGACTGATTGGCTCGGAATCCGCATAATGTGTCCGAGTGGAGCAACATCTCTATCAGCAGACTGTTGTTTAGGGCAACTAGCTCTTTCAAAAATCCTCAGCACGTATGTCTATTACAAAACGGACATCATAATTTTCTCACCAAAATGTAACTTGTCTTCGCCATGATAGCTGATTTTTGTCTCAAACGGTGTTATACAATAATTGCTAACTTTGATATAAGTCATAAGTTTATTGGTTCACTAATCAAGGGCCCACAGGGGGCAAATACAATATGAGTATATTAAAATATAATTGTTTTACAACATAAACAAAAAAATGAAGATCACAAATTGTCGAGACAAAACGCTCCAGTCCATTTCTTAAGATATATAATTTACTTACAGTGATCTCTTATACTATATAATCCAACAACTCCAGTGTGCTATTTTAGCACACAAAAACATAAAATCGTGCAATGCCTACTTCAAATGTTGCTAGCTAGACTCTTGATAACACATTGAACAGTTTTCCGAGAACGCCTTTAAGTCAAACCTAATAGTATTTAGAAACGTTTGTTTTTAACTTTAACATTTGCAACCGCAAAAAAAAAACAAAATAAAAAAAAACAAAAACACATTCTGCAGAAATTGTTCAACTTATAGGAAGTGGAAGAATAATATTTGTTTTTGTTTATGTTTTTTTTTTTGCAGAGAAAAAAATACGAAAAGTACATGGATTATATGATAATTATGATAATTAATTAGTTAATTATGAGAACGTGATGGATAATAAAATGTAGTTTAGTGCTAACATACCTGAACACCTGCCCTCCTACTCTCCGTGCACACAGATAATGATGTACTACCATATGGTCATCAACGTTAATGTAAAAAAACAGATGGTAGTAGATTAACACAACAACACAAGCATTTTTTAACTTCATTATCTTAGATATATTCTACTGTATTTATTTTCAATGTCATGCATACATGTGATAATGTCAGTAGGTCTTTGAAGGAGATTTGCCTTAAAAAACCAGGAGATCAGTGGGGGTCTGATCAGGGAGATTTTTTATCGACGTATTTATCAACAACTTTTACTCTTCTATAGTTTAATTTATGTACATATTCATACTTATATGCATGAAAAACATCTTTTTAGTTCTACAAATACAATACAAAATGTAGTATATAACACAATGACCAACATTCTACTCCCTGTCATCCCTATATTCAGATACCATTTGTAGATTTTGCATGTTAGAGGAGCAAGCATTCTTTGCTTTACTCAGAACTGACTTGGATGGGGTGTATTCAAAACAGTTACATTCAATATTGAAATTGCAGTTCATTAGTGACATAATAGTGTTGTGTGACAAATTTCCCCTAGAGTCTGTGTCTATCTTCCTCAAGATAGAAAAGCACCTTTCTGGATCAGCATTGCTGTGTGGCAAACCTAAAATGTTCAGTGCCAGATGAGACAAGTTAAACCTAAGAGTACAAGTGTTGACTATTTGAATGCATTTAATTTCAGTCCAATATGTGTCAAATCTAGCAGAATCTGTAAACATTATTTTACAGAATTGAGAGAAATGATCAGTTATCAAAAACGGCACATTATGTTCTGCAATGAAATATGTAAATAACACTTCAGCTTTAATTTCCGAACGTTCTCATCTAGAGTAGTTGTCTTTTTCAAGAAAATGTCTGTTAATTTCTTGTTCTTATCGACGCAAACGGAATTCTGCTTATGATTCTCGTTGATGTAACACGTCTTTGTACATCGTTTTTACCTCCGTATGTGATACCAAAATGCGAATTGCATACTGTATTACTGTGCAGTACACATACGATTCCCCTTTATCACTATTGGTGATGCAGTCAAATTCTATTTTCCACTTTTCTTGAAATTTGCAGGCGTATTTAATTTTCTTAGGGTTAGCTGGTTCATCGGGACATGACGAGTGTCTTTTACGAGAAGCCATTTCAAAAATGCCGAACCCTATCAAAAACTTGACTGTTAAACAATCAAAGTGATTCGTTTTTAAGATTTAATTGCTGAAAATCAATACAAAATCACCCAAGCGTCGTAGATTAACAGGTGTAATCAGCTGATGTGTCGCTAATTATAAACACAGGGAAAGTACCTAGGTAAAATCGATAGATTGGACGTAATTTCAACTTTTTGACAAAGATTATGAATCCGGGAGATTTTCTACCAATTCCGGGACTTGCATTTTGAAGGGTCGAATCCGGGAGCTATCACATGTATGGTCATGGTATATGTAAGGGTATATCATTCATGATCTGCGAAGGGGCCGTAGTGGCCGACGTCTACAACTTACCCTTTACTTTATCAGATCTACATGTATACAAATAACCGGTACTGACAGCCATCTTAGATTTCCAAAATTTCCCAAAAAGTATGAACACTTGAAAGGAAAATTACTGCGGACTCTTATGTCTGTTTTGTGGAGATTATAGAATAAAAATGACTCTCAGGCCTGTTGGCTGATTAGTGTCCTTGAACTTAAAAAGTTGATAAAGTTTAGTTTGGTTTATGGTGTTTAACGCCAATTTCAACAATATTTCAGTTATATACGGGCGGTAAGTTTTATTGGTGGGAGAAACCGGACTACCCCGAGAAAGCCACCGACCTGTCGCAAGTCACTGACAAACTTTGTCACATAACGTTGTATCGAGTACACCTCGCCATGAACGGGGTTCGAACTCACAACTTTAGTGGTGATAGACACTGATTGAACAGTTAGGTGTAAATCCAAATACCACACTATCACGGCCACGACGGTCCCCTAAAAAGTTGATATAAAAATGATTCTCATATTAAACATATGTTAAATTAAGGACAGCCATCTTTGATTTAGGATCACTCAAAAAACAACCAACGACTGGCCAAAAACCTTGCAAAGGACATTTCTTATTTGTTTTATTTAATAGATCTAGTCACTTCTTATGGAAAAAAGAAAATTCTAGATGCCAATCAAACAAAAATTATGAATCATTTTTCATTATAAACTTTTTATATTTTTTATAATAAATTTTTTCATTAATTGATTTTTATTTCTTAATTTCATAAATTATTTTGTTCTTTTAACCACCAGATTCTGCTTTCCTAGCTAGTACCCACCACATTTTTGTGCCTTTCCCTAGCCAGGACTGGCTTATCAACATCATATTTCATTTTTTTATGTCCAATGCATGGAGGTGAGAGGTGAATGTTTGTTTTGTTGACATTGGTTGAATTATTGACTATCAATGTTTTAACTTCTTCTCATAATGTTCTGTCCTCTTAGTGACATGTGCTTATCGGAAAAGCAACAGACACCAATTTTATAGTCTTTCATTTGACCTGAACAGGACTTGAACTTTTGGAAAGAACAATCAATGAATATTACTGATAAGTTCTAATCACATGCAGTGATAATAATGGCTCCAAGTTCCTATTTTGCATTTTGTTTTATGATTGGGTATAATTCCTGGATTCTACCTGACAAAACAATACCACCTACAGTACAGTCAGAGAACAAAGCTCTTCTTAATGATACTGATATATCTTTTGCCCTTGCTAATCTACTTACTGGCTTTTCTTATATAACAGCATCAGTGGTGTAATGGTCAGTGTGATTGCCTTGAATTCAGTAGGTTATGGGTTCGAGCACCAGTCAGATTAAATGAAAGAATATAAAATTGGTATTTGCTGCTTCTGCATTAAGCATGTAGCATTAATCAGAAAGAACAAATATTGGTTGGCTTGGAATTAGGATAATGTGTCCGAGTGGAGCAACATGTCTTCCAATGGACTGTTGTTTCAGTGAGCTACAGTATCATGCCAAAAGTGAGTGACGTTTTAAAAAAATCCCTATATAATCAACCAAAACCATATTTTTTCAAAAAATTATGGTGAAGTCATTTCTGGATAGATTTTAACAAATTAGTCACCAAAACATTCAACATTGTTTATATTTTGATTGTTTATTTGCTCAGTATGTTTATATGAGTGGTTTTTATTTGTACACAATATAAAGAGGATTGTTAATTTTCAGGATTTATTTTGAGTTGAAATATATAGGAAAATCAAAGTCAATTTTTATTTGTTATGTTTAAATTATGTACAAATGAAAACTACTCATATAAACATACTGAGCAAATATAGCACAATAAAAATCCAACTACCTGTAAGAATGTTGGTCTAGTACAAAATGGAAACCATTATCATCTCATCAAATGTAACTTGTTCTCACCAATATAGCTGAAAAATTGCTCATTTGGCATTAAACAACAATCACTCACTCACACACTGAATCATCAGTGATGTCTGACTGTACTGTAACAAATGTTATGTTTTGGCTTGAAATAAAACAACTAAAACTGCCTATATAAAAACTGTAATAGAAACTGACATGATCTAACCTATCTTTTCTCCTCCATTCCTTCTAGGCAAAAATACATAACAACTTACTACAGCAAGTATTGTGATAGCTAAAATTAACAATGTATTCATAAGATAAACAAACAAAGCTTACCAATAAAAATATCTTCATGGAATTTTTAAAAATATAATATATATATGTATAAAAAGCCTATAATTGGACCTATCTCTGTTTGAAATACTTTTGAGTTTTCTGGGATTAGGTAAGACTATGATTATTGGAGTTCTCTCCTTTTGAAATATTTCAAGTTTTCTGGGATTGTTGTCAACTATCATTATTGGAGTTATCTCCCTTTGAAATAGTTTAATTTTTTTTGGGATTGTGTACAACTATCATTATTGGAGTTATCTCCCTTTGAAATAGTTGAAGTTTTATGGGATTGTGTACAACTATCATTATTGGAGTTATCTCCCTTTGAAATATTTGAAGTTTTATGGGATTGTGTACAACTATCATTATTGGAGTTATCTGGAGAATATGTGTAAAGAGATTCAAGGGTCTAATAACACACTTGTCACAACTCTGCAGATTCCATACCTCCCTTGAGCAGCAGTTTCACTATAGGCTTGCAGATTGTCTCATAACATTTAACAACAGGCACAATGATACTATTTTTGTTGTGAAATTATTTGTGGTATACATTCATTGATATAAACTAAACTTGATTTTGTGGTTGCTTAGGGTAATAATGATATGGATTCTAGTGTGTCACTTGCATCAATATTTCATTTATTTTGTGGCCGTCAATTTTACTGAATGAGGAATTCAAAGTACCGATATACGGAGGAGACAAGTGTCCCTTTATCACCGACAAACTTTACAACCTCTTTTATCACTGACAAACTTTATCACACAAGGTTGTATGAATATACTTAAACAATGGACGGAAGTCAAACCTTAGTGCTAATAGGCACAGATCACATACACTATGCACAGGTAGATCAAAATCCAACATTAGTATGTGGTACCACATGATCAAGGTCATGATGGCACTTTCAGTTGTTTAAAAACTAATGTACGGTATAGGGTATCTCCATTTGTTTCCATTCACCCTGTTTATAAATATTTTGTCCAAATAATTTGTCTTAATCAAATCTATAGTGCAAAAATGATCAAAAATGACCTTACCGGTATATGTATTCAAGATAAAAAAAAATGTTTTCCCTTAATATAAAAATAAATTTCATCTTTTCAATAAAAATATTTCATGAATATACATTCTGATACATGCATGTTAGATGTGTTTTCAGAAATAAATTATATAAATATAAGTTATATCTCATTAATTTAACAGATACAACAAAATAAATAAATAAAACAAACTATTTTATAAGACGATCCTGTCTAAAAAATAGCCACCGGTAATAATATGCCTACAAACAATTAACTATTGCCTTCTTATCTGTGCGATAATTGTGCAGTAATATAATATGTAACACCTCTTACCTAAATTTAAAATCAAAACTAAAAGTTCTCAAATGTTTAACTTCATGCAAGATGCAAAAAGACTGTTCTTAGCATAACATTATATCATACAGACAGGGCAATACTGGTCGACATAGTGGACCCGATATGGTACCATACTGACAAGGAAACATAACTGAATCAATGGTAAAGATATGTGTTGTACTAGATAGGACAATATTGTTAAATGCAGGGATGTTAGGGAAAATATTGTTATATGTAGGGACTAACAAAGGCAATATGGTTAAATTAAAGGGAGACAATAGTAAAGTAACAATATTAAATATCAGACTTGAATGTGTTCCAAGTGACAACCAGCAGTATTACTGGGTATATGTTAAAACTGCAGGTTATATTAAATCAATATTATATCATAATATTATTGTTTATAGAGGACAATATTTTAAAAAATCAATAGCAGACATGCAATAAATATTTAGAGGATAGTATTACTGAATTAATTATAAAGATATAATCACAGGTTTAATTTTTGAATCACAGAGTACCAAAATAGCATGTGATATTATTGGTGAAGCACAAAATCTATCTACTTGGAGGGTAACAACAAGCCCCACCTTGTCTCTAGGACAGCAATGACATTTACAGTGATAATACAAACAGATATACATGGCATGCATTGAACTTTAACCTTTTTAACAATGAATTGATTGGCCAATTGATTGTTGTTTAATGTCACCTCACCAATCGATAATAATAAAGGGCATGTGGTGGATGAGTAATTCAGGTCGTTGATTTCTGACCACATGCCTCAAATAACTGACACGAGGTCATACTCTGATACCTAACCTTATAACTGACACGAGGTTATACTCCGATACCTAACCTCATAACTGACACAAGGTCATATTCCGATACCTAACCTCATAACTGACATGAGGTCATACTCTGATACCTAACCTCATAACTGACACGAGGTCATACTCCGATACCTAACCTCAAAATGTTAATGTTTCCACACTCTTATCCATGGTCAGGGCTCCCCCTCTCCCCATCAAGTTCTGGTAGTTACAAAATTGCTGAAAAATTGCAATATGTGACATTAAACAACAATAACACAACCCAATCAATCACAACATATTAAAGTAGTTATCAAATACAATACACAGACCCAACAATGAACCCCTCCCCCCTAATTCCTCAAGAATTCAACACATATATATGTAAATCTGATGATGGGAAAATATACATTATGAAATCCAAGCAACAATACCACTATATACAAGCAATAAATCTTCTGGGTTAATTTCAATTTTACAATACAATGGATATTTTGGGTGTGTTTGAATAATAGATGTATATGATATATAATTTAATAAAACAAAAAATATTTAAACATTGTATAAATTGAAATTCACTAAAAAAATGCTTTCACCTTTATAAAGAAACATGTGGATCAAAAGGTCACTGAACTTAAACTTCCCAAATATCCAAAATAAGGTCAAATAATTCTAAACTTAGCCAATCACAATACTTATGTGGCCATTTTTTTATGTTTCAAATTGAATGATTTCTATTAGTTTGACTAAAGGTTTCGACCAATCAGATTTTAAAAATACAATCTCTTTGATATATCTAAATGTAATTTTTAGTCAATTTAAGTCCATTTTAATAAAAAAGAAAAAATTCATAAATACTAAGAATTGGTATCAATTTTACCCTCAATTCAAGCCGCCATATATAAATTCATAATTATTCCACATTACAAAAAATATATATCATATTTAGACAAAATAATATATTATAATTCATTTGATGTTGAAATTTTCACAAGAAAAACCCCCAAAAAAACTAATGTAAAATACATTTGACAGAAAATAATCACATAAATTATAAGGAAATGTTAATGAAGTATTTTGACAAAAAGAAATAAATATAATTAAAAAAAGTAAACAACAGAAGCATGCAAACAAACAAACAAATATGCATAACAAAACAATATATTTTATAGGTACATTATAAATATAATATATATATTATATAAAAATCTTTGATTGGACCCAAGTACCGTAAATCAAAAATCAATATTTGAGGCATTAGAAATATTAAAATTGGGATGGAATATTTCTTTGAAGCTAAAAATTAACATAATCAACAATCGAAAAGCAAAATATTATGTCACATAATGACAGATCTTCAAAAGTTTTAATCTTTTTTTAAAATTAAGGATATAAAATACAGGTTAAATGTTGACAAATGTGTTCAAATAAGAAAATTTTCATTAAAAACAAAAATTTGGAAATATTTATTAAAAAATAAAAATTAAGAAATTTTTATTAAAAAATAAAAATTTAGTAATTTTTACTAAAAACAAAAAAATTGGTCTTCTATATGAATGAAAAAGTCTATAATTATCTACCATGAAAAGAAATTCTATATTCTAATATCTGAAGAACATCATACAGTATATACAAGTAGCACTTAAAACATGGGTCCTGAGTTACTCACTGGACGGCTAATAATGATATGTCACATGGAATGTATACAAAATAAATGAGCAAATATAACACTCGAAATATACAATAAACAACCTTGTAATTCTGTATGAGAGTAAAATTAACATGATTGATTGATTGATTGGTGTTTGATGCCAACTTTAGCCATATTAGTAAAATTAACAAAAAACTAAATATTCAAAAATATTCTGTTGGAAGTTGCTTGACTATTCTCCCATTTCATTTTTTGTTATCATAGAGAAAATATAGTTTCCCTTGTTGAAAAAATGAGGATTTTTCCACACATACACACAAGTTCTACTATTTTAGGGTACATGTGTATAACAGTATAATTTTTCTATAAAAAAATAAATGTCTGGAATAACTTATAAACAAGCTTGTTTAAGACGATATTGATGATAAAATAATGGTTTGACCCTGGAGGTATCATAAATGGAGCGATTATGAAGGGTGTGAAGTGTACATAAAATGATGCTGCCGACCCGTCAGGTATTTGTCAAATTTAATAAGGTGCTGATTACACGATGTGTGTTTCATAGTTATAACTACATGTAGCAATGTCGAAATTAGGAACACATCACAACCGGTATTGATACAGTTAGGTGAATCAAAATCGGTATTGTCAAAACTGTCATCCATTGTTACCTATACAGATTCCACTTGTATGCTTTATATTAAATGTAGTTTTTGTGGCCTGATTTTCATTATCAGAAAAACATGTGCGATATTGTAATTACATTGCTAAAATCTATCGCAACTTTGCTGTTTCTGGCCCTCTTTAAGCAATGTACACTGTCAGTTTTAAAATTGGTCCCTGATGTATCTTTATTAATAGACAATTTACACATGTGGTGTAAATGCACTACTAAATAAAAAAAAACATGTGACAAGCGCTGATCTTCCTCCCCGGTGGCGACAGTCTTGTACAACAAAGGAACATTTTGAGCATGTGTAAAAAAAGATGGTGGTGTCTTAATAGATCACAATATTTTGTTGGATTGTAATGAAGCCCCATAGTTGATTAATTGCGTTTATTATTTCGAAACTATTTGTCCTCTCTCCATCTATTATACCTCAATGGTTCTCCTAACATAGGAGAAACAATCGTATAAATCACAAGAATTACAAGGTTGGTTATTCTAACTTTACATCTTTCACATAGCAACAAAAATACAAATAAAATTCAAAACATAATTCAATGTATTCAAGTGCTTTGAATTACAGATAAAATTGTGCTTTGTAATTCCGAAAGATCACCTTCATTACTGAATTTGATTTTTTCATGAAAAATCAATACTTAGTATAAAATTAAGAATCTTCTGTCTAATATACTTATATTTGTAAAATAAAATGTGTTTTAAACTCTTTCAACGTAACTGATTCTGTATATTTCATATATTAAGATGTCAACCTCCTAAATGATCTTGTATAACCATAAAACGTCTTATTTTATGATTATGATGTTGATGTTATAACAACTTTTTTCCCTTAAAAATACTTTTCATCCTCCCATAAGGCCAAAAATAAAATATCTGTGTTTCCTCTAACATATTTGAAAAAAAACTTGAAGCAGGTAGGAAAAACTGTTCACTATTTTAAATTTTGTTAACCTAGCATAATATAGTACAAGGATCAAAATTTAAGTTGCTGTCTAAAAACGGCAATACAAACTTTAGAGTAGGTACATGTAGTAAAAATTAGGATTTGTAGGTTTAACGGAAACAGAGGTATTTTTGTTTTATTTTATTTTTGGCCTAATGTCTATTGTAGGATTTTGTATTTGAGATTGTATTTGACACAAATAACATACAAATCTTGAGTCACTATTAAAAGAATATGACTCAATTAGAAATCATATACTGAATAACTGCTTGATAGACATAACAGTAGATGTAACACTGACTGCCACATAACACTTATTCTGTGCAGCACAAATATAATAATCCAGTATTCTTCACTTAACATTTTTTTTTTATAAAAACAAAAAAAATTGATATGAAAAGAGATAATAATGAAAATTCAAAATACAAATTCTGCCACTTTGAGCAAACAAAAAATTCCCCAAAATATCTCATAAACTATATAAAACACCAAATCCCCCACCCCCCTAATATAATGTACAAGATAAAAAAAATCAATTTCACTTCTTATTTCATTTTCTTAGAACACCATTAAAAATCTAACGTAAAAACCAAAAAAAAAAAAAAAAAAAAAAAAAAAAAAAAAAATATTCATGTTTGCTTTAAGTGCTTCATGAGACTCTCATCTCAGATGTCAAATATTTTTTAAATATCCAATTAATAAATTCTCAAATAGTCCAACAGAAAATCCTCCTAAATAAAAAAAAATCACATATTATGTCCCAGACCCCCATATCTGGTTCCAGCATGAACTAGGACTACATTAGTCATGCAAAATAACTGAAAATAACCATAGGCTCTATTACTATTCACTCCCCCCTTATCTAATATCTTGCATCACCCACCCAAACCCCTTCCCTCCCTCCTCCCCCCCAAAAAATAAACTATATATCAATGTAAAAAACAAACAATTGAGTATTTTTTCACTCCATAAGGTGTAATTTTTTTAATTGAAAATTTGTGTTGAGATGCGTTTTACTGCAAGAATCTGTACAGTAATGAAAAGAGAACATTTTTATATTGTCAAGAATACATGAATAGTTTATTACACATGTCTCTTCAGTTTCCACTTTTATTTGTTTTAAAGTGAGTCAGTGTTTTTTTTTAATTCAATTTCTGCAGAAGAACTAATATGTTTAAGAAATGGCCTGGCAGGAAGTAAAAAAATACTCAATTTATATATATAACAAGTAGTGCATTAAATATAATATATAATGAAGTCTCCCTGTGAAAGAGATTTGTCATGTGACTAAATAATTTTACTTCACCAAAAACAGTGAAGTTAGTCATTGTATAATAAATAAAAGCATTAAATGCAAAGGTCACATTAAAAAACAATAAACAATAAATATACTCAAAATTTGAGCTTTGTCATCAAAAACAATTCGTTGAATTCAATTAAAAAACACATGGCAGTTTGTGACCATCACAAAAAAATTGGGTTATTTTTCCATGTTATATATCAGGGTTACCCCCCCCTTGTTGTGATAATTGCACATTAGTAAAGATACAAACAAAAATGAGCAACAAAAAAATATGAAAATGAACGAATAACATGATTAAGATGGAAAGTTTACAGTTTTATAATGATATGTCTTCCACAAGTTTGGATACTTCACTGAGTTCGATGTTTACTCTCATATTTTTCATCAGTTGTTTATGCCAGAATGTGACGTGGCGTGCCATTGGCATTATACTAAAAATCTCCTGTAGTCTTTCGTCTGGATTAATACCTTGTTCTACAATGAGAAGTCAATATTTAGTACTCTTAGGTAAATATCACATGAACAAAGAAATTATACATGAATCGTATTGATTAAGTGATTGCTGTTTCACGCCAAATGAAATATTTTCCAGCTATATCCTGGTGAGAATAAGTTCAGTGAGATGATAATGATCTTCACTTTGTACTAGACCAACATGCTTAATTTGATGTTTATAATGCTAGCTCACTGAAACAACAGTCTGTGGATAAATATATTGTCAATCCAATCAAACACGTTATCCTGTTTCCGAGCCAACCAAACTCTGCTCTTACTCCTTAATGCTGCATGCTGAGCAGAAAAGTAACAAATACCAATTTTATTGTGTTTAGTTTGACCTGAGTGACCATAATAAAAACTCACAATCTACCACACATGAGGCGATCATACTAATCATTATATCACTGATCTAATCATATAGATGATCATACTAATCATTACACCACTGATCTAATCATATAGATGATCATACTAATCATTACACCACTGATCTAATCATATAGATGATCATACTAATCATTACACCACTGATCTAATCATATAGATGATTGAAGTGTACGTTGAATAGAAGAATACTTTATAAGATTGTTTTCAAGTGGTGATGATTAATAGGTTAGGATGATTGATGTTTAACACAACTGTCAACAACAATATTTCAGTTATATCTTGGTGGTCAGCTTTATGGGTGGATGAATTTGGAGGCCTCTCTTTTATTCAGGGTTCAGTATAGACAGGTTTCCCATTATATATATATCATATTATATTGAAATACAGATCAGACATCAGCCAGAATATCAAGATTTGCTGTGAGAGCTTTACCAACCAAACCAGATATATTAACATTTGTTACAAGAATGCAATAGGCATATTTTTCTCCTATTTTTAGAGTGTTTAACAAGTTAGTTAAATTTTGAATCACCATGGTGGTTAAATTGTTACATGAGAATTCCTGCCAATTTTCTTACGACTGTCAGTAATGACAGAAATCAACCACTCAAAAATATTTTTCACATTTTGGTCATAGGAGAAACAGATTCTTCTTCTGCTACCAGTACATTAAGATATTTCTTCACTCTCAATAGATAAATTTTCAAATTTTAACAACATCAAGTGAAGAAATATCATAATCCACTGGTATCACAAGGAGATTCTACCGGTATATGTATCTCATTTCAAATGTTTTCAATGTAAATTTCACAAAAAAGAACAGTGAAAACAAAACTGTCAGTGACATCAGAGAAGTGATCTCTTTGGTTCAACAATTGAGTTAATAAGGGTAATAACAAAATTACCAAATTCCGAACAATCTTCCAAAGGGAAAGTCAAAAATGGGGACCCCAAAACTCATAAGTATATAAACAGACAAAATCAGTCAACAACCAGAAAACTGTGAAAACTGTAATGACCCTGACTTGGTACAGGCATTTCCAAAGAAATGGTGGGTTGAATCAGATTTTAAGGTGCCAAACCTCCCACTTTATTTATGGTTCAAAGGTTGAGTAGTCATGAAATTTCATGGGAGTTTGATACAATTTTTACATTTTGAGCAAGCTGGGACAGACAAGGGATAAATAAAAATAATAATTACCAGCCAAATGTTGCTGTAGAAGATATACCAGATGTCTCCTGATTCTTTCTACTGAATCTGGATCCTTCAAGCTTGTCAAATCTGTAAAATAAATACAATATTACATGTGATGTCTTATTATCAATACTGATTATTTCAGTAATAACAATGTTACATGTGATGTCTTATTATCAATACTGATTATTTCAGTAATAACAATGTTACATGTGATGTCTTATTATCAATATTGATTATTTCAGTGGTAACAATGTTACATGTGATGTCTTATTATAAGAGTTTTTAGTGCAACATATTCCTTTTTAAAACTATTAGTAAATAGTAATGCTTATTGACATTCAGTATTGGAGTATTCTTATGCTTATTGGAGTATACCAATGCTTATTTGAGTACATCAATGCTTATTGGATTATACCAATGCTTATTGGAGTATACCAATGCCTATTGAAGTATACCAATGCTTATTGGATTATACCAATGCTTATTGGAGTATACCAATGCCTATTGGAGTATACCAATGCCTATTGAAGCATACCAATGCTTATTGGAGTATACCAATGCTTATTGGAGTATACCAATGCTTATTGGAGTATACCAATGCCTATTGAAGCATACCAATGCTTATTGGAGTATTCTGATGCTTATTAGAGTATACCAATGCTTATTGGAGTATACCAATGCTTATTGGAGTATTCTGATGCTTATTGGAGTATTCTGATGCTTATTATAGTATACCAATGCTTATTGGAGTATACCAATGCCTATTGAAGCATATCAATGCTTATTGGAGTATTCTGATGCTTATCAAAGTATACAATACTTATTGGAGTATATCAATGCCTATTGAAGCATACCAATGCTTATTGGAGTATACCAATGCTTATTGGAGTATACCAATGCTTATTGGA
>MJUT01015293.1:141961-164319 GCA_002080005.1 Gigantidas platifrons | reverse complement strand
ATACCAATGCTTATTGGAGTATTCTGATGCTTATTATAGTATACCAATGCTTATTGGAGTATACCAATGCTTATTGAAGCATATCAATGCTTATTGGAGTATACCAATGCCTATTGAAGCATACCAATGCTTATTGGAGTATTCTGATGCTTATTGGAGTATACCAATGCCTATTGAAGCATATCAATGCTTATTGGAGTATTCTGATGCTTATCAAAGTATACAATACTTATTGGAGTTATGTAATAGACGTATCTAAATACTTATTGGAAGCATCCTGATACCTATTCAAGTATTCAGATAGAAAACATCCTCCTGTTGTTTTAATTCTTATTCTGACATGAACGATTAATCATATAAGTGCATATTTCAGAATAATCTGGACCCAAAAAATATATCCTTTTTTACATAAAAGGCATCAGAAAATATTTGTTGTTGTTGTGTGACATAAGCCATCAGTATCAAAATTGCAATGAATAAATCCATATAAATAAGCAAATCCACAGAATGAACATTATGCACACAAATTCATTCATCTGTTTGCACTATTGTCGTGAGGTCTATCTTTATCCATTTCTTGGTATGAATATACAGACAAACCTACCCACACGATCACCTCTATTAAACAGTCACCTGTATTAAACAGTCACCTCTATTAAACAGTCACATGTATTAAACAGTCACCTGTATTAAACAGTCACCTCTATTAAACAGTCACCTGTATTAAACAGTCACCTCTATTAAACAGTCACCTGTATTAAACAGTCACCTCTATTAAACAGTCACCTGTATTAAACAGCCACCTCTATTAAACAGTCACCTGTATTAAACAGTCACCTGTATTAAACAGTCACATGTATTAAACAGTCACCTGTATTAAAAGGTCACATTATTTCTGGTCCTGTTATAAGAACTTTCATATGAATTGAACCTCCTTTAAGAGGTCACCTGTCTTGTAAGACCACTTTTTCTTTGTCTCAATGGTGACCTCTTAATACAGGTTTAACTGTATATATATCAATATAACCTACCTGCACTGACACAACAAAGAGCCATAACAAATGATAATTCTACTTGAGATAAATTCAGCTTGTTGATTGTCTCTCCCGCTTGAAGTAGATGTAACTTGAACAAATACATAGGATTTTCTGGACTGACTGTCCAATTCCAGAAATACTGAAACTTCTTCAGTGCTCGATTGTACCATTCTGATGAACATATGATTAAAGCAGCCTGAAAACAGGCACCCTGACATAGATCGTGTCGGTCCGATGGATCAAGTTGTTCAAATCCTACAAAAAAGAAAACGGACATCTTTGTCAGACTATATTACCTTATGTAGACCTGCCTATGACATAATTTAAAGTGTCACTAACATAACATAATAGTAGGTTATAATTTTGTAAAAAATAAAAAAATAAATGACATGATTTTTTATATATATGATATTATACATATACTGCTATTTATTATACTTCTTGTCATTAAAGATTGATTTCGGGAGCGTCATGGTCGTGATCGTATGGTAGTTAGATGCACAACTACCTATGCAATCAGTGTCTATCACCACTAAAGTTGTGAGTTCGAATCCCGCTCATGGCGAGATGTACTCGATACAAAATTATGTGATAAAGTTTGTCAGTGACTTGTGACAGGTTAGTGGTTTTCTCCACCAATAAGACTGTCTGCCACGATATAGCTGAAATATTGTTGAATGTGGCATTAAACACCATTGCCCTCCCCCTTAAAGATTGATTTGTGTATTTAGTATACATTGAGTGAAATGATTTAGAATTCTGTTTTGTTTTGTATCGTGGATAACATCTCTTACTGAATAATTAAAAAAATATACATTGTATATATCAACTGATTTACTGTATCGGTCATGTAATGGTTAGCATGCTCGCCTTGAGTGTGGTAGATAATGGGTTCATCGGTGGTGTAATGGTTAGCACGCTCGCCTTGAGTGTGGTAGATAATGGGTTCAGTCAGGTAAAATGAAAGACCATAAAATTGGTATTTGCTGCTTCTCTGATAAACATACAGTATTACAGAGTAAGAGCAATGACAAGTTGGCTCAGAATCAGGATTATGTGTCTAAATGTGCCGTCATGTCTTCCCACAGACTGCTGTTTCAGTGAGCTAACACTATAAAAAATAAACAGCTGCGCCAAGAGCACGTGATACGCCCGCCGTCAACATTCATACAATATTTGTAAAAACTTTCTTTCCCATAAGTCTTGAATGAAAAATCGAAATTTCACCAAAAAGTATACAGACCGTACGACTATCAATTCCAATAACTGTGCAAAGTGTGCAGTGAATTGGCCAAGGGGTTCTCAATTTACATCGCGACATATGAAAAATCGCCTACAATTTGATGAATAAAGTCCCATAACTCTGGAATGAAAAATTGAAATTTCACCAAAAAGTATACAGACCATAAGACTATCAATTCCAATAACTATGCGAAGTTTGAAGTGAATTGGCCAAGGGGTTCTCAATTTACAGTGCGACATACAAAAAATCGCCTACAATTTGATGAATAAAGTCCCATAAGTCTGGAATGAAAAATTTAAATTTCACCATAAACTATACAGACCGTAAGACCATCAATTCCAATAACTGTGTGAAATTTGAAGTGAATTGGCCAAGGGGTTCGTAAGTTAAGAGCGCGACATGTGAAACAGATGGACGGACGGACAGACGGACGGACACTCAGACATTGGTATACCATAATACGTCCCGTCTAAAGACGGGCGTATAAAAACCAACTCAATGTGTTGGGCTAATTCAAAGCATACAACATCATTATCTTATTGAAATGCTACTTGTTCTTGCCATGATATATACATTGTTCTCTTGGTGTTAAACAACAATCACTCAATCACTTAAAGAATATCTCACCTGGAATGTTAACACAGAAGTCTACGTAAGCCTTTGTGTTCCTAATGATACGCTCTTGTACATGGTTCCAGTGACCATGCTCTTTTCTTCCCATTTTTGGCCAATGTTCTTCCTGAAAAATATCACCAGAAATTTGATTGTATTAATTTAATACTGATATAAACAATTTTTGACAAGAATTCAGATTTCTAATGAATTTTGAGCATATTCTTACCATGTACATCCTATTTCGTGATTTCTGTTCAATAAATCAAATTTAAATTAAAGATCATGAATTGGTTATGATTATTTTATTTAAATGTGCCAGCAACTCATTTCCAGGGGCCGGTGTGGTCATGATCGTATGGATTTACAACTACCTGTACAATCAGTGCCTATTACCACTAAACTTGTATAATCAAATCCCACTCATGGCAAGGTGCTCATGATACAACATTATGTGATAAAGTTTGTAAGTGACTTGCGACAGGTCGGTACTCCAGTTTCCTCCATCATTAAAACTGATCTCCATGATATAACTGAAATATTGTTGAAAGTGGCATTAAACACCATAACACCACCACACATTTTCATTTAAATTTGCAACTACCATAAGTTTTGGAACCTATTTTTGTTCTGGGCAAATTATGTCAATATTAGATCACAATAATCTACTTTTAGCCAGCTCTCAAATTCAGGTAAAAATGATATGTCACAACCCTGTTTTTAGAGAAACATGGCTGAAATATATTACGAATATCACATGCTATTTGTGGACTTGGATTTACCGAGCTTAAAAAAATTGAAATGAGGAAGAAAAAAGCTTGACTGGCCATTTCACTCAAACCATTTTTCTTACAAATTCAAATGATACTAAATAAGCAAGACAATTAATCTGAACATTCTCCAAAAAAATATTGATAAACAATTAACCACAGCTTTTAATTAGAATTTATATAAAATATCAAGCTGCTAAAAGCTTTGAAATGCTGTGGTTATCTTTTAGATTTCATATACTCACAAATCTGAGAGATAACCTCTCCTATTGAAATTTATTCTTTATAAAATTGCTATCATTAATATGGATGGAATTCTACCAACTTCATTATAAACAACAATCGATCAATAAATTGAAATTTTTATTTTTCCAAGTGTGTTCTTCTCAAGAAATTTTGCAGTTATGGTGGCCATATTAAGCTTAGACAGGACTTTGGGGAAATTATGAGATGAGTTGGCTAGACAAGGGTGGAAGATAGGTGAGTAACCTAGCATTCATCAGTAAAAAAATGTGCTGATTTATTGAGAATGTTTTTGGGAGAAAATATGAAAGCTCTACAAAAGAAAAAAAAACAAAAAAAAACAACTCATCAATTCAGCTCATAATTGAAAAAAAATGTGAAGGAGGATCTTTCTTACTATTATATCCATGAGGTTGTATTTTTACTCTCTTACCTTATTCATGTTCCAGTTGCCATGGTTTTGTGATTCATCATAAAAAACTCTCAGTGTACAGTAGGCTGAAACAATCTGATCAAAGATGGATCTATCCTCATCTGTCATCCTCATCGATGGTTCAAAAGAGAATTGTTGTTTCCAGTAATTTTGAGTGGATTGTAAGCTGTAATTTTCACAGATAAAATCATTTGAGTTATTATGAGATTCATATGGATTTCTGCCATACGAGCATGACTGCTCATAGCTGTTGAACGACTTTCTTTTATTTGATGTGGAAAGTGTGTAGTCTGTAGAATCGTGACTACTACTGTCTTCACTGCTGCTGTACAGGCAGTCGTTATTCCTACTTGCTGCTGTTTTTAGAGAGTGTATGATGACTTCACTGCTCAATTGATCACTACTGATAGTTCCTGGATTCTCTTGATTAGGTACCTCATTTATTCGTCCCATACATTTGATAAACTTTTGATTAATTGTACCTAGAGAATCAACATCCATGTAAATATCTTTCTGTTGTGCATGATTGAAGTTGTCCATCTGTGTTGGTGCTGGAATGTTAGGCAGTACTGGTCCATATCCATTCATTTGAGGATAGTCTGTTGTAGTAGCCGAGACATTGTAGGCCTGGGGACTGTGGCATCCAGTTGGAGGGGATGGGGCATGATAGCTCTGAGGAGAAGAGGAATGGTAGCTCTGTGGAGAGGAGGAGTGATAGCTCTGTGGACTATGGCATCCAGCTTGTGGAGAAGAAGCTTGGTAGGTCTGAGAAATTGATTGAGATTGTTGATGATAAGACTGAGGGCTCTGACAATTTGTTTGTGGAGAGTGCTGCTGTTGGAAATACTGTGGACTATGTGAGTTGGGGTAAAACGAGCCTTGATTCTGCTGAGTGTAATGTTGATAAGGAGAATTTGGCCCAGAATTCTGATAATTCTGACATGTACTAACTGTCAGCTGATTAGAAACCATACTACAGTTCTGTGGTCCTGACTGATATAAACAAGAATTAGCATCCCTATAGTTAGTAAAATCAGTTTGATCTGCTCTCCTAGTGGCCTGGTCCATCTGTATGAAGCTAAGGATGTCATCCATGTCATCGTCATCTGCAATCATAGAAGTTTCTACTGGATGAGAAGATGTGACTGAAGAGACACATGGTGTTACGACTGGCTGACACTGTGATGACACGATACCATTTTGTGTTGATGATGTCCAGTTATTAAATGTGATCTGTTCCTCTGTCTTAAAATTCATGAATGGAGTTGTTGCTAGAACAGGTCTGCTAGTTGTCATTTCTGACTGTATTTGACAACTAGGTGGCGGACAAGTTGTTTCTGTTTTCACTGGTAGGTGATTAGACATCATATATTTTTGGAACATGGATTCATTTACTGGTGACATCTGAGGTGAATTATGCAGAGAGTGTGGGGATCCTTGAGGGGATACCTCTGGACTATGGGGGTCATTGAAAGTCGAGGAATGTGAAGGCGACTGTTGTGGAGAATCTCCTTCTGATTTCTTTGGACGTCCCATTTTGATTGCTGAAATAAAATTAAAGAAATGTAATTGTGATCTAGATAAAAATAAATATCTGCATATAAAAAATCATAATAATGAGATACTTATCCATTGTTACTTTATTTCATTAATAAACACAACCAGAATTCAAAATAATATATTTTTCTTATTTACAAATTTTGTGTCAGTTAATCTATTAAAAATTCCTGATACACAATTCAATCAAAAGGCACGCTGTACCCAAATATTCATCTATCAGACATTTCAACACTGATTGGGGGAACAGTATCTCTAACTGAAGTAGTAAACACTGAATCATCCAGAGAGGAGTCCCCATTCCAAATTGTTTATACCGATTAAAATTTGGTTAAAATTTTATGTAATATAAAGATAAGAATGTATTTTAGGAAACTTCTTAGAGTACACAATGAGATGTGTATTATACGACAGAATTCAGAGAGCTTATATAATTCTATTACTATAAACAACTGAAAACTAAATAGATAGATGTGCATTATACAATTTTATTTATGGTAAAGCTCTTGACATATCAATGAAATAAACAACTGAAAACCCCACAGAAAAGATGTGTATTATACAATTTTATTTATGGTAAAGCTCTTGACATATTAATGAAAAACCCAATAGAAAAGATGTGTATTGTACAATTTTATTTACAGTAAAGTTCTGGACATATTAATGAAATAAACAACTGAAAACTCAATAGAAAAGATGTGTATTATACAATTTTATTTATGGTAAAGCTCTTGACATATTAATGTGAGAATGATGTAATCCTGATCTTCCTGTTGTATTCATGTCATAACCATTTTTATATATTATCTTGATGGTATCATATGGATTGTCATGTTCAGTCAAACCTCCCAAAGCAGTCACCTGTATTAAAAGGTCAACCTTTTCTTGTCCTGTCATAGACAATTTAATATGAATTGCAACTTTTTTAAGAGATCACCTGTCTTAAAAGACCACTTTATCTTTGTCCCAAATGTGACCTCTTAATACAGGCTTAATAGTCATTGTATCATAACAATGTATCTTTACTTGTCATGTAAGAATGAATTATCTCCCTTATGTCACCATTTACATTGGAGCAAGATGTGCATCTTTTCTGTAGAAATAATGCACAGCTGTTCATCGTCTGTTTTAAATGATGTCAACATCATGTGATTAAGTAATTGTCAACAATATATCTGTTAAATCATGGCAGTCAGTTTTATTGGTGGAGGAAACTGGAGTACCCCAAAAAATAACACTGTCCTGCCACTATTTAGTTGTATCAAGACATGTGAACATGAATACTACCTCAAAACATTAAAAAAAATATATATTACCCTCTCTTGACATTCCAGCACTGATACACTTCTGATAGCGACAATAGCGACAATTATTTCTGTTTCGTGGATTTATCTGACAAGATTTCTCTCCCTTACAATTATATCCTTGATTTTCCACCAGTCCTCTTCGGAAGAATTTCTGAAAGAGGATATAATTATTATTACAAAATTCATTTTTAGAAGATAATGAAAAACAAAATTAGAATCTTCATTTACATTTTAAAAAAGAAGGTAGTCATTTGGATATGACATTTTGGAATGGTAGCAGTAAAGTTTTTCTTTCTTTTAATCTCAGTTACCTCTCCTAGTTGTAGTAATATAGGATTTATTCTTTCCCTCATAATAATGATGTTGTGATCCCAAATTAACACATATACACTGTATTTTTTGGATTTTTAATCCACACACAAATTTATTACAGATTATTCAAGTACAGTCTGGATTCAATCAGATTTCTAGTTTCTGATCCAATGATTTGTGAGATAAAGATTTAAATGTGAAAAGCCAACAGACACAGATTGGTCCTGGTGAGCTCAAAAACACGAAATGATTGGAAGAAATTATAAACTAAATAATAAACAAATATAACATTCTTTTCAGTGGAATATTTAGATAAAAAATGTCATAATACAATTACAAATCTGTGCAATTTTTTTTTTATTGTTTTTTAATATCTGCATTGTCATCAGAAATTCAATTATCAGAGGGGTCGGGTTGGGATTTCATTAATCAGTTTAACCTGCCACATGTCTTGTGCCTGTTCTAAGCCAGGTCATTAGACTTACAGTGCCTTATGTCTTTGTCTTTAGCCAGGACATTAGACTTACAGTGCCTTATGTCTTGGTCTTTTTTTTTGTGGTGAGTGATTGAGATGAGAGGTGATTATTTTCTTTGTTGATATTGGGGTAATTGCTGATCATCGCTGTTTAAACTTTCTTTTCATAAATCACTGTTCATAAAATAATTTCAATTTGATTCTTTAATTCAAAATGTTGATCTTCACAGACTGCATGTGTCAAAACAATATAAAGGTGATAAATCAGATAGTGTGAGAGATTAATAATGATAATCATCAATATAACAAAATAACAACAAAAAACTGTATGAAACTATTACCAAAGAGCTTGTAGGTAGATGACTAGAACAAATGGACAACAGTCTTTAATCAAGGAGTTTTGAGCTATGAAAGTGTAGGTTGGCCAGAGGAAAGAAAAGAATTTATCCTGCAATGAGCACTCTAGTAAGCAAATAACATGTGTCGAATACAGGTGTGCTGTATTTTGTATAATATACGAATACAGCTTCAAGACTTACTTTGGGGCCCATGAAAGGTTTGAGGAATATTTATTTTTCTAAATAAAAAAAAAAAACACTACCTAAACCTAAATTGCAGGATAAAAACAATATTAGTGTATTGTAGAAGAATATAGAAAATATTTGTATTCGGCACGGAACTGAGGGAAAATGCTCAGCTAAAGCCTCGCATTTTCCTCCCAGTTCCTTATACAAATATTTTCTATATTCTTCTACAATACACTAATATTGTATATTTATTTGGCATAAAATACTGTTGTTGAGGAAAAATGTCTAGCTTATCTTCTAATTTTGAACAATTTTGATGGCACTGACTTATAACAAAGTAAACACAGTGAAACCTGTCAAAACCGAATCCTGCATAAATTGAACTTTAAATGAAGCCGCAATGTACGAAATCTTTGTTATATTAACCTGTATAAACTGAACACTTGTCTATTCCAAAAACAAATCTGCTTCCAAATAGGTTAGATTTAGATATGTTTCACAGTACATGCATCAGCATCAATGCATGTACTGTGTATTTGATTAGAATGGGGACTTATGGGAAGTAGAGATTTTTTTGGGGATTTTCAATATTTACCTTACAACCCTCACAGGTGTTGACACCAAAATGAATCCCATTGGCAATATCACCACATACTTTACATAACACTTGTCCTTCAGCTGGCTGGACTGTCTCAGGTTTTTCTGCAAAAGGAAAAGAGGATCATTGATAGATTTAAAACAAGCAGAAATTGTAAGCCAATGCTCACAAATATATATATAATCCCTTTCCTTTGCATCAGGGAGAGAATTTTTTTTTAAAAATACAATGTACATGTAGTATACCTAATTCTATATAATATATATTTATGAGACTCTTCACACTGGAGGTGGTTTGACAAATATTGAGGTATGAAAAATATCACTCATTGAAAATCTCACAGCGACTGTAAGATGAAGTACTGATAAAGTAAAACCTGTCTAAACAGAACCCCTTTGGGACTAAAGAATTTGTTCAGTTTAGACAGGTGCTGGGTTTACACAGGTTCAAATTACAAAGACACTTAATAGAAGGGACTATAAAGTCTGTCTGGTTTAGGCAGGTTTTTGGTTTACTCAGGATTCAGTTTAGACAGGTTTCACTGTATACATGTATATATATATATATACTATTATTGATCAAAGGCAAGGCCTGAGATGTGAGATGCAATGAGAAGTCCATTTCAAGCAAAACATCCACGAGAGAGTATATTTATCGAGGATTTGCTAAGATGACCAGAGTGACGTCAATGTAATGTCCTGTTATTGAACATAGAGACCAACCATAGTATGCTTGTATCATGCTTGTTGATTGATGATAAATATTATCAAGTGTAAAGATCAAAAGGAAAATTTACAAAGCATCCATAAAAAAGAGTGATGATCATGCTATTGCATAACTTTTCATTTTTGTTTGAATTTCAAAGTAATCTTCTTTTTATGTTCAACTTCTAAATCCTTAAATCATGCTGCTTAAAAACTTTTAAAGAAAATTTAACAACCTTCAAAAGTACAATCATCATTTAAAATTTGAAAATTGAAAAAAAATAAAATGAGAGAAACTTCATTAAAAATTTATGATGTCAAACACTGATCATCAAATTCTATTATACTCCATCAGTTTAAACAATTATATAACTCAAATGAGGTAAAAATTATATAATCTATAATTAAAATTTAAATTCACTATTTTATTTCAAATGTGTGGGTTTAAAAATTCACATTGTCGTTGTCAGAAATCGAAAAATTACAGAAAGTTATCTTAATTGTCAGTCCTTAAAAAAATCCAGGGTAGCAAGATTAACAGAGTTTCAAAATAGGCTGTTGTCTACAGAAGTGTTGTTACTTAATCTGTATATTGATTGATTGATTGATACATTTTTAACACTAACTTTAGCAGTATTTCAGCCATATCGTGGCATGAACAAATTTTATAATATTAAATTACTTCCTGTATAGATGTACTATTAAAGGTTTTTAATTTTTCATAATTTCAAAATATTGAATTATTTATAAGAATGGTATAATGGTAAAAAGTGATGCGTGCTGACTTATAATAGGGATGATAATTTAATAAACGCATTAACAGCTATTACATTTTAATTAAGTTTTTGATTGGTTGAAATAAAAAATAATGGAAAATTTAAGTATTATTTTGGAAGTGCAAACAATTCAAAGATACAGCCAAACCTGTCTTATATGACCTTTCAAGGGAACAGCGAAATCTGGTCACATAAGATAGGTGGTCACTTAATACAGGTTTAAATAGTATGAAATGCACTGTGAAATGAAATAAAAAGTAAGGTCACATAATACAAGTTATTGCTTAATAGAGGTGGTCTCTAAAGCAGGTTTGACTGTATTAGAAAAATGTTTTAGGGAACTTTGAAACTTTTATAATAGAGTGTATAAGATGTTCAGAAAGGACTAACAGAAAATAAACCAAAAAAATGTTTTCTAGGTCCATTTCAGTCCTCGAAATGAAACTTTGAATTTACTGATCTGAATCAAAATCTTGACTTTATATTTGTATATACATGTATTTATATATTTTGAAAAATTGAAAAAATTGAAAAATTAACTGGTCCAAAAAAGTTTGACTGGTCTTTGGCCGGAGGACCGATACTCATCGCGAGGACATCCATTTTTATAGTATTTATTCATGTGATTTATAATATTATATTTTGTTCATCAATATATGTTGAATTGTACTGCATTTTCATAATAACAATGTCTTTCTGGTCAAGAGATTTTATCCATGAAATCTCCAAAATCTCAAAAATATCATTAATCTAATGTTACAATTGTTTAAAATCTTTACAGATGATTACATTATCCTGATTTATTTTAAAAAACAACTTATTTGAATGTACATCTTGGAACTTTTCCATTTATACATTAAAATCAAATGAATTAGTTATATACATTATGTAGAGCATTTCAAATGACTGACAATTAATGACTAGAGATAATCACTCTTTCAATTCTATCCAACCAGAACATTCAGATAGAACAGATAAGTCACATATTCAAGCAATAAAAAAAAATTATGAACAGGAACTCAAAAATGTTTCAAAGAACTAAATTTTTAGTTCAAATCTAGTTGAAATAAATACTATTCCAAATATGTATATTCTTTTTATTTTGAGCTTTAGGTTAAACATATTTTATTGCTAAATATTTTAACAATTGGATTGGACACAAGTTATATCAACTTACAAGAGTCCTCTCCACATTTTGAGCTTTGACTACTACTTATGAAACTGAGCATCTTAATTTCCTACGTATATGAAAGAAGGTCTGGTAACTCTAGGTATATGATAGGGGTTTAGATAATAAAAAGTCTATGAAGGGGTCTGGTGGATCATCCTCGGCATATGTTAAGAGGTCTAGAACATCAAACAGTTTACTCATGGGTACAAGTATTCGTAATAACACAAAGTTTGATCAAATAATTACCTTTGCGGCACATTCCTGCCATGATGCAACGTTGGTAGCGACAATACTGACAACGAATGCGTCCTTGTTTAGCAATATCACAGTTTCCATTACACTGACATGTAAATGTCGGCTCTCCATCTTTAGTACATCTAATGTAGAAACTCTGAAATAAAAAAAACACAGTTTAAAAAAATGGAGATTAAACAATGGTCATGACACAATAAAAATCTAACTACCTAAGATATGAGCATAATAGACACGAACTAGTTTTTTTCTGGAGATTTTCAAGGCGAAGAGGGCGTGCACATTATGCAACTCTAACGACGGTATACATTTTTTTTTATAGACAACACCTGGTACTTGTTTTAATTGATATAATGCAATTTTACCTTTGTTAAGCACAGAAAATTAAAAATAAATAGATCATTTTCTTTACCTTTCCTTATGAATATTCATTCTTAACCTTCCCTTATGAATATTCATTAACATTAGTACATTGGCCATTTTATGGGTTCCATCACATCAAGTCAAGGAAGCCAACCTATGTATGCTATAAGATTCCACAAATAAACCAATCTCTATAGAGTTGACAGGAATCATTTTCAAAGAAATACAGCCATTGAAAACGATAATTGGAATTAGAATAACAGAAAATATTGATAGTTTAAAAAAAATGTACTTCTATTTTGCAACATTTTTATGAAAATTACAGGGCAGTCAATGGTTGTGATCATATCGTAGTTGGATTTAAAACTACCCATTCAATCAGTGCCTATCACCACTAAAGTTGTGAGTTAGAATCCCGGTAATGACAAGGTGTACTCTATACAACATTATTTGATAAAGTTTGTCAGTGACTTGCGACAAGTCGGTGGTTTTCTCTGGGCACTCCGGTTTCCTCCACCAATAAAACTGGCCGCCACAATATATCTGAAATATTGTTGAAAGTGGCATTAAACACCATAAACCTATGAAAATTAATGGCAAATTTTTATATCTATCGGTAGTTTTTAAATATGTCTATCTTTCTGAAATGTTCTAATTGAACTCTGTCGTATACTTATAGATTCAGTTGGGTCTATTGAATTACAAAAGTACTCATAAAAAGATTTATTGAATTATTTACTCAATAATTTCATAATTTTTCGACAAAAAAAATACAATATTAAATCATTTAAATAAATACAATACTGCTATAAAGTTATGACAAAAATTCTCAAGATCATATTGTGTTGTATAGTTCTGACAAAACAATTTACCAGATCTTATTTGTTCAGATCAATATTAACTCTAAAGATATTTCTTTAAGTGATCAAGATTACACATTATATCTAAAATTTTCTTTTGAAAATTTCAATTTGCTGTTTATTGAGCCGAGTATGTAAATATTATTTAACAAAATTACTGACATAAAATAACTATTGAATTCATTACGCTAAAAAGTTCTGTAAGCATTTTGAAATAGTCGATTTCCATTCAAAATGTTTCTATATAAAAATAAACATTATACTACGGGCAAGAGAGCAAGCCATCCATTTCAACTGCTGAAGCAGAAACAACCATCCAATACCCAATTTCTTTTCTGATAAGTATCAATATGGCTAAGTGTATTTCAGTATGAGAAAAAAAAATTACAATCGGAAAAATCAATGAGACTTCTGTGGGAGTGTGAACACTAGGACTTGTTATGTTGTACAAAACATATAGTGTTAAAATCAAATTCAGAAGAGAAAAAACAAATGTTGAAGCTTGGCAATTTAATGATATAAAAATTGATGTTTTGATATTTTGATTTTTATTGCACAATTTCAAACCAGTTTTATGGTTTAGATTTTATTCTTTCTATTTTGTTTATCTTTTAGAGTCTTGCTTTATCGCTTCAAATAATTTTTTCCCCACACTGTCATTTTGTTTATCAATTTTTTTCTCTTTACATGTATTTCCACATATAAAATATTAATATTGTGTAATAAAATAAATGCATATCTCAGTTATATATCCTTCTATTGTTCAATTTTTATGATTATTCTATAGCTATTTTTTGGACAATCTTCTGTTTTAACTGTCATTTTATGACTCACATTTTTTCCCCTCCATGTGGTATATATTTTGTTTTTCATTTTATTTCTTAGATATGTTGAACATCTTTATGTTTTACCACTCAATAATAAATGATAATATTTTTTGTTTCTGTCAGCTTTCTATTGTACACTTCTATTCAGATATAAAGAGAAATATCTTAGTTTCTTTCTCCTTCCCATTATGTGATAAAATTCAGTGGTTTTCTCTGGGTCTTCCGGTTTCCTCCACCGTCGTGGCTGTGATTGTTTGGTAGTTGGATTTACAACTACCTATACAATCAGTACCTATCACCACTGGTGTTGTGAGTTTGAATCTCTATCAGGGCGAGGAGTACAACATTATAAGATAAAGATTGTCAGTGACTTGCGACAGGTCGGTGGTTACTGGGTACTCCAGTTTCCTTCATCAATAAAACTGACCGCTGCGATATAACTGTAATATTGTTGAAAGTGGTGTTAACCACCATAATCCTTCAAATTAAAAGAAAAGCAGAAAGATTTACATTATAACCCTAACCCTTTCTCCTTCCTTATTTCATTCAGCAAGTTAGAGGTCAAAGTCTATGCTTTTTTTCTTCTGCTGTTGTCAAGGATATCAGGACATGACAATTTATTTTTTCATTTTAGGTGTCAAAGAGGCATCTGATAAAAGAATTAAATCATGATTACATGGACATGAACTTGAAAATCTTGTCTCATAACAATGCCATTCTTATCTTGGTCAAAGGTCAAGGTTATCATCTTCATTTTTGACCCCATTTATTATCTGCTGATGTTTTTGTCTTATATTTGAAAATCATTTGTGCTAAGATGTAGATGTGTAGAAATTTGTTTTATTCTAAATAGTTCCTATTTTATATGGTTAAGATCAGAACTAATTGAATGATCATATCTATTTTTTTTTAAACAAAACAGTTTTGACCTTGAATATTTTTTCAATATGTATATTTTAAGCAATTATTTAAAACAAAACATTTTAATCATAAAAAAGTTTATGATAAGAAAACACCATAACTTTTTCAAAACATAGGGATAGGGTTATAATGTTTAACGCCATGTTCTACAATATTTCAGTTATATTGTCGTGGTCAGCTTTATTGGTGGAGAAAACCGGAGTACCTGGAGAAAACCACCACCCTGCCGCCTCGCCTGAGCCAGATTCGAAATCGCAACGTTAGAGGTGATAATCACTGATTGCATAGGTAGTTATAAATCCAACTACCATATGATCATGACCACAACATAAACAGAGGTACCAGGGTATATGTATCCTGTCTTATAACAAGGCTAAACCAAGCTATAACCAGGTTAACTATTGATTAAAACTACACTATATTTAACTTTCATATAACTAATTTTTATTCGATAAAATATCCTACGTAGAAAATCCTCTGAAAGCACAGTTAATTTATGTATCAACTTGTACACTGGAATACGAATCAGATTTCTGTAAAAATTTTAAAATGATATATCTATCTTTTCAAATGCAAATAAAGATTTTTCAAATTAATCAATAAATTGTTTGTATAAATTAATACAAATTAACAGACAGTATGTATATATGTTTGTTTTACATCAGCTTACAAAAGATGACTTCATTACAAAGCTAACTTTACAAAATCATTCAACATTATTTCCATTTTCTAAGATTGCGTTAAAATGTAGTTAAGTTTATAAACCTTTCTGTCTATAGCATTATGAGATCCCCACCCCTGTAGAATAAAAGGCTGTTGGCCACTGGTCCCCCGACGCCAAGGTTACATCGTAAGATTAAATTTTGAAACTACTGTAAACTAGAGGGTCAGGGGAGCCTGTATCACTCATAATTCTGAAAGGGGACCATCCAAGGACCATTTTGAAGTAAAAAAAGGGAGTAACTCTGGTTAGATTTGTCGAAAAATCATCATTATCGAACTTGACCTAGATATTCATGAGATACACTTACATACCAAACCTAGTTTCAATCTGACTTTTTGTTCACAAGTTATAATTTGGAAACCAAAATATTAGCAATTTTGAAGTATAAAAAGGGATGTAACTCTGGTAAGATTTGTCGAAAAATGATCGCTATCGCACTTGACCTAGATATTCATGAGATACACTTACATACCAAACCTAGTTTCAATCTGACTATTTGTTCCCAAGTTATCATCTGGAAACCAAATATTTAGCAATTTTGAGGTATAAAAAGGGCCACTTTAGTAAAAATAGTCGAAAAATTGTCATTATCGAACTTGGCCTAGATATTCATAAGATACACTTACATGCCACACCTAGCTTCAATTTGACTTTCCATTCACAAGTTATCATCTGGAAACCAATTTGGGACACGGACAAAGTATCAAAAGGGATGTAACTCTGGTAAGATTTGTCGAAAAATGATCGCTATCGAACTTGACCTAGATATTCATGAGATACTCTTACATACCAAACCTAGTTTCAATCTGACTATTTGTTTCCAAGTTATCATCTGGAAACCAAATATTTAGCAATTTTGAGGTATAAAAAGGGCCACTTTAGTAAAAATAGTCGAAAAATTGTCATTATCGAACTTGACCTAGATATTCATAAGATACACTTACATACCAAACCTAGCTTCAATCTTATGGAGAAAGTGTTTTTTATAATACCCTTTTGATGTACCTGTATATTCTGAACCTCTTTAAATGATATCAATACTAGGATTTTTGTACCTTGGATTTATACTTATTTACTTAAAGGGGCTGTTGTGGCCATGATCGTATGGTAGTTGGATTATCAACTACCTATGCTACCAGTGCCTATCACCACTGGTATTGTGAGTTCGAATCTCGATCTGGGTGAGGTGTACAACATTATGTGATAAAGTTTGTCAGTGACTTGCGACAGGTCGGAGGTTTTCTCCGAGGCCTCCGGTTTCCTCCACCAATAAAACTGACCACCATGATATAACTGAAATATTGTTGAAAGTGGCGTTAAACACTATCAAACAAACAAACAAACATATTTACTTAAAGGAGAAGGTTCTCATATTATAAGTATGTGAAGAATTTGCCAATTGAAGTAGACACCTTTGGAAAAGCTTAGAAAATTCTTACTATGGTACCTTGTTGACTTGGTAACAGAATTAAAGGAAAAGGCCATGGTCTTAACAAGTTAGCGTGAAAATTTAAATGACAGTAAATAAAAGACATTTGTGTTAATGATTGTTAAAAATAGTATACCGCAAGGTAGAATTTGATGATTGAAGTTGCATGTAGCACCAAATAATGGGTATCGCCATTTTTCAAATCTCTTCAATGTGGAGGAGACAAAAGTCATAATGTGATCATAATCTATTCTCGGATTTATCCTGCCCGTGACGTAGTAAAAGTCGGTATATCAACATTGTATCAGTTGCAATTTTATCATTAAAAATTATGTAAATCGTAAAATAACGTTGTATATTTATCTTTTGATATTTACAATATCATTATGACTTCATGTCAAGCATTTTATTGCACTAATGAAAGGGAAAATGTGAGAAGAATTTTTTTTTGTAATTACCGGTCAGGACTATCCTTGTCAACACATCGACCAGTGACCACGAAAAACACGGGAAAGTACGACAGCATTGGGGACAAAAAAAGAAAAAAAACATGTGTAAGCATAAAACGACTTAAAACTAACAGTTATTTAACCTACGGCCAATCACGTAAAACATGAAATTATACGTAGAACACCCCCCCCCTTTTTTCACCGTACAAATAAACTCCTTTGTTTTATGAAAATGTAACATGGGATGGGAATATTAAGAACAAAATTAGAACGATGTACAATTATAAACATTGTATTGCAGTTGATCTGATATTAAAACATAACCAAACGGGCACGATGTTGAAAAGAGTCAGATACATGTTATTTATTCAACTAACATGATCTGACTGCGTGACGTCACATGAAGAGGTGTCATGGCCGCTTACACTACGACAGGAAATTCCAAATATTCATATTTTTAATTGGGTATATTAATGTTAATAAAGGTGTTTTTTTTTAAATAATAAGTTATTTACGAATAACAAGTTATAATAATGAATTGAATTAAAACAAATTTTCAACTGACTGGTCTTTTCCTTTAACATGTCAAAATTGTGTGAATACAGGGTGTTTTTTGTTTTAAAGGACACAGAAGTTGGAGACAAACACTTGTGATAATGTATGTGGAAACATTAGACACTGATGTTATTGTTTTTATCAGTAAGGTTATAATATGTTTGAAGTGACATTGATCAGTCATTTTCAGTATATTTTTACCTGTATTTAGAAAAGTTATTAATTATAATATTGTCAAATCAATTAATACGAAAACATTTTTGGAATAATTGATTGAATATTTTTTATATTTATTTTTAATTTTGTCACCATCTTCTTACAATCAATGTTTTAATAATATGAAGTAATGGACAGAGAATATGATATTGGTGAGTATTGGGCTGAAATAGATCTATAAAGTAACGCACCCGTAGGAAGGTTAGGTTCGTACGAACTCTCACCCCACCCCTTGAAAACCAAGAAGGACAATTTAATTCAAGATTTTGGTTGAACTATGACTATTAAATTCTATATATATATATATATTGACCACCGACCACAAGACCATTACACATCGTAAGTCCATCTACCCCAACTCTTGGAAAATCCTGGCTATGGGCCTGAATATGACCACCACAGAATTGACATAATCCCAGAAACTCATCTTTGTCGGTGCTACCAGAACCTATCGTAGTATATAATCCCAGAAAATCTCTTTAAGGGTAAATTTCTACGGCTAATGCAAGGCTTTTTACAGTAACTTAGACAATAAGAAAAGTATGAACTGATGAATGTATGATAGTGGTACAAGGAGTGTCAAACAACTATATCAAACAAGAAGATCTACCCCACAAAAATACCCCATGCTTTCAATTAAACCTTCACTGTGAGGTCATTTATCTATATTAATTATGATTTATTCTTAAATTACACTAACTTTTATCTGTAACTGAATTTTATATTTGAATTATATTGAGTAAGCTGTCAGAAATTTCCATTAGAATTTAAAACCTTGGTAATAATGGTATGGAGGTTTTAACGGCATGTCAATTGTTTCTATGTTTATTTCAATAATAAAATCGAGTTATTCAAGTCGTCTTGTATATAAAATAAAATATTCAATTTTAAAACTCAGTATGAAATGTAAGTATTGATTTTCAAAGCAAGAGAGAACTTGTTTTTCGATCAAGGACATATCTTAAATGGATATACTTTGTATATTTTAACAATTATTAAAACATACCCGGTAATCATCTTTTTTCAGACATTAAAAAAAATTAGGATTAATATTCAAGGAAGTTGTTTATATAGTATAGTCAAATATTCTTTATAAATCTGATTCATATCATAATCAATTAATTACACTCCTAGTACCATTATACAAATCATTTTTTCAGGGTTTTTCATAACTATTATTTTTGGAGAGTCAACATTGATTATTTCAACAATTTTACATTCATTCTTCTTAAAATATTCGATCAGGTTTTCAAAATTTATATAGCTGGTTTTTTTTAGAATAAAAATTGTTGAAAAGACTTAATACTTTAAAGATTTTGGGGTTAGGGTTATGGTGTTTAACTCCACTTTCAACAATATTACGGTAGTCTGTTTTATTTGTGGAGAAAACCTGAGTACCCAGAGAAAAGTATTGACCTGTCTCAAGTCACTGACAAACTTTTTTTTTTAAAGATTTTGAAATGACAATATTTCTTTTTACTCAAAGATGACTAACAGTAGAAAAAAATGGATTCTAATATCAAAAACATGCGTTAAATTATTTTTATTTATCTCATTGTTATTAATGATTTCTTTTCTTTTTTTACCATCACGATATAACTGAAATATTGTTGAAAGTGGCATTAAACACCATACACCATTACTGATTTTCACTTTCCAACATATGGTACAAAAAAAAAGAGAATTTTGTTTTTTTACCACCATGATATATCTGAAATATTGTTGAAAGTTACCTTAAACACCATAAACCATTAATGAATTTCACTTTCAGACTTATGGTACAAAAAAAGAGAATATTTGTTCATTTGTCATAGGAAATACCATTTTCATTATTTATGAATACGTTTCACTACTTCACTACTTAAAGAGTCATTCAAGTTATTTCCTTTTAACCTTTGAAGTGAAAATTATTAGTATTAAATATCATTCTCCCTAGTCATAGCAGACAATTGGAAATCTCGAAGAAAAATGTTAAATTAGTGCTTAATTCGAAATAAGAAGATTTTGAAAGTATCAAGACTGAAAAAACAATTGATTGATTGATTGATTGGTGTTTAACTCCAACTTTTGCACTATTTCATCTATATCTGACTGATCAAAAAATAGCTTTGTTTTCAATCTACATTTGTATGACGTATTTAACAAGAATATGCATAACATTTCACGATTTTCTTGTTAAATAAGTCACATATTGAGTGCAACTACCAATAACCATAAAAAATACATTAAAATATGATATATTTATAACATTTCACGATTTTCTTGTTAAATAAGTCACATATTGAGTAACACTACCAGTAACCATAAAAATACATTAAAATATTATCTTAAAGGATATAAAATGTAAATAAAACGGCTTGAATATCTATTTATAGATATGTACATGCTACTGACACTTTTTATATGAATATTCTCCATCTTAATTAAATAATTAGCTCATGGAATCTATGTTTTATTTGACAGGTTTGTAAAGTTTAATTGTCGTCATTTTACAATTTAATTTTCTTTTCTCCTGGGAACCCGATTAGTTACAAATACAAATAAACCATCAGCGAAATTAACAACCCAAAAATAGATGTTATATCATTGAAATGGATTTATCTTTTTTTCATGGAACATCTAGTCTAAAAACAATCATAATTTCCCGTACTTTTACATGGGAACATCTCAAAGTAAAATGGTAGTCTGACAATCTGAAATCAACCCCCTATAATAGTAATAATTGTAATATAATTGAAAAATTAAATATAATACTAAATCCATCAACACTTAAAGATATCAAAACAGTGGTTTCTTTTATTCAAATAGTCATTAGAACTGATGACAGGAGACATCATTATATTTCTTTTTTTGGTTTGGTTTGATGGTGTTTATTGGTGGAGGAAACCGGAGTACCGGTAGAAAACCACTGACCTGTCGTCGCAAGTCACTGACAAACTTTATCACATAATATGTTGTATCGAGTACACCTTGCTTGAGCAGGGTACAAACTCCAACATTAGTGATGATAGGTACTGAGTGCACAGGTAGTTGGAAAGCCAACTACCATACGATCACGACGGACCCTTCTTTTGTCTAATTGTTTTTTTATATTTGTGTTGCTTCGGTCCAATTGGATTTTTGTTTAGAAAACAAATAAAGTATCACAAACTACCAACTTTGAAAGAGGGCCGTCTTGGTCATGATTGTATGGTAGTTGAATTTATAATTACATAAGTTAATGCAATCAGTGCTTATCACCCCTAACGTTGTGAGTTTGAATCCTGCTGATGGCGAGGCATACTTGATACAACATTATGTGATAAATTTAGTCAGTGACTTGTGGCAGGTCGGTGGTTTTCTTCAGGTACTCGATTTCCTCCATCAATAAAACTGACCACCATGATATAACTGAAATATTGTTGAAACAGCCATTAAACACCATAACTCTAACCCACTCTGAAATGATCCATTATTTGTTACGATTAATAACAAAAGTAAAAAGTCATTCGAATGTATATTTTTAGCACAAAAAAAAAATCTTGTACTTTTGTAACTTGAACATGGAATATATCATAAAAGACTTATTACAAAGTTATATGGTGTTTAACAACACTTTCAACATTATTTTACTTATATCGCGGCAGGACTTATTTCAATGATTATTTTAATTAAACAATGGAATGCTTTATAATGTCTGATTTAAATTGTTCAATGTCTCCAAAAACTTATAATAATTTGTAATCAATTTAAGATACGTAACGACTGCTAGGGATAACTTTAATATATCATAATAAAAGTAGAGGAAAGTTAAGCTTTATGATAAGCGACTATTGTATTTAACTCGTGGAGATGTCCCTTCATCTGGTTGTTAACCAAGCTATCTAACCACAAAACCCAACCCAAATGATTTTATTTCTTTTGGCGGATTTAGTTTAACATAACTTATTTTCCAAATGAAATACAAGCTTCATGTAAAAATATTTTTTTTAAACTTTTTAAAAATTAGATTTCCTGA
>MJUT01015293.1:113129-141934 GCA_002080005.1 Gigantidas platifrons | reverse complement strand
TTTGTCACAACTGCCACAATATAACTGAAATATTGTTGAAAGTGGCATTAAACACCATAAACCTAAACCCTAACCTTTGTCACAGCTGAGATCTAATTATAATCAGATTGCTTTATACAGAATTTAACCATACTTATTTATAAAATTCTTATGGCTGTATTATACATACAAAATGTATATATAGTGTATACAACTTAATATTTTATTCATATCTTAAAACATTTTTTTTTAATTAAGAATTGAATGCTCTATTTTTCACTGTGATTTGAACGTAATAAGGTAAGAGTAAACCAACCATATTTGGTAAAAATTGAAGATATTTTAAATTTCAAAATGAAATGATTTAAATAATAACCGTTTTTATGATTTCATATATAAAAATTTTATCACAATTCATTTAAAAAAAAAAATGTAATATTGTCAATTTCAGCTGAAACAGGCACCATAAACAAGAAGAAATTAGACATACTGATAACATATCTAAACTTGTTTGTTGATGCAAGGCACCATAGTAACATGGTGTACCAGTACGCTTAATTCAGGAATCTACTCATTATAATATGAAAAACCCACAACTACTGTATTCAATTAAAATTCAGTTTTTAATTGCTCACAATTTGTAATAATTTCTGATATAGAACAAAATAGATCCTCAAATTTAATGCAGATATCTTCAAATAGTTGCAATAGTGAACCTTTAAGGACAAAATAACAAATTTTACAACACCTAGTGCTTCCCTCGAAATTTAATGAGAAGACAGGCAAAATATGCATGGCTTTATAATTTAGTTCAGACAGTATTACACCTAAATAGGATACTTCTAGTTCTATAGAATAAGCACACTGAAGTCTAAAAAATAACTCACTTTACAAGGCAAGCACACTAAGGCCCCAAAATAAAATCCACTAGCTTTTTCTCCACACACTACGCAGACTTTGAAGTCTTTGTCATCTTCTGGCATGCAGTCATTGGTCGATTCTAATTTAATATCAGCGGGGAAACCCACTTTGTCATCTAAGCTACTTGACAGACCAGAAGAACCTGCAAAAAAACCAACAAAATGTATAAAAATATGTTCAACATTAATTTTTAGTGAAAATAGAATTTTGATTGGCTAACAGTGAAAGAATTACATAATATTCCTTTATACCAGACCCTTCGTTCCTATCCGACCTATTGTTTGCAAAATACATAACAATCACCTGTTTCAACAAAAATATCAGACAACTTTTCCCTTTATCACCTATTGTAGAAGCAAATACATTGTAATAGCAGACGGTTACACAAAATCAAAATAGCAGGAAAGCATGCTCTATATTTAGGTCAACCATATATACAAAGCAAAAAATCCAAATCCTCTCCTTTACATGTAAATCTTTTTGTTTTTCTTTTAATTTGAGTTCAGGTTTTCTTTGCATACTCTGATTTCCTCCACCAATAAAACTGACTGACATGATATAACTGAAATATTGTTGAAAGTAGCATTAAATACCATAACCCTTTTAATTTGAACATATGCAATTAGAAAGTTCAGATAAAAATGTAGTCAATCTAGAAAGGATATCGACGGACAGCTGGACCTGTTAAACAGATTGGTTTGGATCTCTCTGTTTAACAAGTCCAACAATCCACCACAGCTCCATATCTGAGCTTTCAAGACTGCTAAAGTACAATTACCCCATAAGTTTTATTTCTTAAAGAGTCTGACAACATGTATGATATTGCAGTACAAAATTTGTCATAAATTATGGTCATATGTTCAATAGTACATATATAAATATAAGATGTATACATGTTAATATTTTTCTGGTTATAAAATGTACCAAACCACTGTATACATAAGAGCCTTAGCTACCCAATAAATATTTTACTGTTCTATTATTTCTATCTAAAATTTATGTATTAAATCATTAAGGTGTTTACATTGGTCACAACCAATGGACACAAAACAAACATTCTAAGGACAGTGAATTGTAAAATGATCAATTTGTCAAGTAGTATATACATTTGACCTCTCTCAATCCATCTAGCAACAACAACAAAATTGAACAAGGATTCTACATTAAAACTTCTCATTCAATGAGTTTTAGTTAGGTCTCATTTTCAAGTCCCAAATCATACATAAAAAAAATCAAAGAGACTGCTGCACATGTGACCTTAAGGTTACTTGAGGATGAAGGTAATTTTTTGATGAAAGGTGTTTTTCTCCAAGTCAAATATCACCTTTCAAAATGGCCCAGATCATTTCAATAAAAAGAGAGGGTTTTCTATCCAGTTTATAATTTATTTTTTATTATAAATAATAAGAAAATCAATATGAAAAAAATTAAATATTAGCAGAATTCCATGTAAAACAAAATCAGAGTATGATTTCTAGCACAAATGCATATTTTTTTAGGGTTGGAATCCCATTAACTGATTTAACCCAGCCACATGTTTGTGCCTGTCCCAAACCTGGACTTGGATTGTCAATGCTATATGTCTTTGTCTTTTTTTGTGTTCAATGGTTTGATGTGAGAGGTAGTTGTTCCTTTTGTTGATATTGGTGGAATTGTTGACAATTTTTAAACTTTCTTATTATAATTGTTGGAATTCCTCCTTAAGATCTTAATACCTTAAAACCTATTATTTCATACTTGTAGTGAAATAGTTTGAATGGAATTTATTCCGTGTGTTTGGAGGATTAATTTCACTAATGTAAGTTTATAATCGACCAATGTTTTTTTAATATTTTATTTTCTTATAAAGAGGGGAGGGTCATGTAAGCCATACTCATAAAATGGTACCCCTAAAATGTTTGAAACAGGAGACTGTATTTTATGCCTAGTAGGTGATGAATTCATGAAAACTATAAACTGAAACAGAGAGAAACAAACAATGAAAGAACCTGTTTGTTCATAATCCTGTAAAAAAAAAAGGTTAAATAATTTCAAAGAACAAAGAATTATGTGGTTAACATGTAACATAAGAATTGAGGCGTTTACTGAAAAACATGCAACTGTTTCTATTTAATAGTGCAAGGTGGACATCTTTACTACAAAACTTGCATGTTTTATAAAAAAAATGTACTGACATCAATTTATGAACCAGAAATTATGACTTAAGTAGGGGGTATATTATAAAGTACAGAAAGGGAGAATAATAGTTTCTATTTCTAGTGTAATAGAACTATTCCCATTATATATCTACTTTTTTCTTTATATATCAACCCTGGTAGGTATAATATTGTTCAGGCCTAAATGAATGACCCTACATGTTTCTGGTGTTTTCCAGAGAAAGTTTTGGTAATAGACCGGTACACTTATTTTATCCGTCTTTGTATCAGTCGATAATGATTAGTACGAAAGATTATGGATGTAAATGAACATAAGTCTATCCAATTTTACGCTTTGACACAAATTAAAGTAAAGGAACAGTGCTTTTAATGCTGCTCTACATTTCATTGTCACTGTAGAGTTTTCAATAATAAGTATAACTCATACCCTAACATGAGTGTGAAACTCATCCTAGCCTGCACTCATACCATAACATGAGTGTGAAACTCATCCTAGCCTGCACTCATACCCTAACATGAGTGTGAAACTGATCCTAGCCTGCACTCATACCCTAACATGAGTGTGAAACTCATCCTAGCCTGCACTCATACCCTAACATGAGTGTGAAACTCATCCTAGCCTGCAGTTGGATGTTTTTCCTTTATCAATCTATGTCCCTTTACTCTGCACTGATTAACAAATCAAGTCGTCTTAACAATAGGAACTATTTCTTGAATATTATCCAAACTGCATGCTCGCATATTGGGATACAAAACATATTACTGACATCAACTACATTTTATATGTTCACACTCATAAGCCAGGATTTTTGAAGGGAGAGTGGGGTGGAGGAGGGAGTGTGTGTTCGATAAACTCACAATGTGACATTTTCTTGCAGCCGTGGGGTCAAAATCCAGACTTTTAATAGTCATAGTTCAACCAAAATTCAGATTTTAATACATGTAGTCACAATTCCACACATCTGCTGTGTTCATTACAAGAAAAAAAAACTTGAACAGGACAAGAAGAGTTAACCAGATAATAAACAACAAGATAAAATAACCCTGGATTTTAATGACGCACATATCACACAGTAAACAGATAAGACTAGGACTTTAAAATGATGGAATACAAGGGGGATATTTCTGATTAAACCCTAAGGCGTGACCTTTAAATACGACCCCAGATAATGCTGACAGATCGCTAGGTACTATTACATTATCTCAGTGCAAATAGCTATATACAATGAACAATTGAAACAAATGGTTAATTTTGGATATTCCTCAGCAGGTGAGCCATATTACCTGTATATTTGACAGGTAACACTGCCATATTGTATAACTTATTACAGATTTAATAATAGATATTATCTGATATTGGCATTTTATGCAGCACTGACAATTAAATACTAAAATAGGTTGCAGTCTTATTTATAATTTGATAAAAGTACATACATCAATCATTTGCAATGAATATGCAATTTATTTCAATTTAAAAAAATGTGAAAAATTATCCTACCACATGCAAAAAGTTTGGGGGACCTTTTTAAAAAGGAAAACAGTATGGAAAGACAGAATACTTAGGTGTGGCTGTTTCAAATAAGTTTAAATCATGGAGTCCAGGGATAAAACTTAATAGAAACCCAGTACCCAAGACCACTCAAATTTGTCAGGGCCCCTGTTGGGACATTTGATCAAATTGCAATCCAGTAGTCGCCCTCTTAAAAGGCCACACCCCACCAACGCCCTCCTCATATCAGGCTAGAATTCAGATGCACTGAGGCCTCCCCTTTTTTTCCATTGCCTAATAATAGGGGAATACTGTAGAACCAAACTGTATAATTCCCATATCTTTGCTAAATTAGATGTCTTGTAATTGTCAAATGGCTACTCACAAGTGTAGGAAAAAGCAAAATGACAACAGGTGTGAGTAACAATGTATTTGAGCAATTACAGAAAAGATGGGCGAGGAGAACATATCGTGTGTTTTTAAAAAATCTGGAAAAAAGACAGACAATAACTTAGAAATATTCTACGTTATATATCTTAACTTCTTTGTACTAAATTTCAAATTTAAATAATCTTGCTTTAAAAAGTTTCCTCTAGGTAATATATTACAAGATTTACTCCCATGTAATTCAACATTTTTTTTTTATTGTCAATAGTCGGCAATATAAAATTGTACCTTTTACTTAAGAATTTAATTTCATCTATCGGTACATGTCAGCTGTTTATCAGCATAGTTATTGGTTACCTCCTTGTATAAACAAACTTTAACAAAAGCTCAAAATCTTTTAAATTTTTTTTTGTGTTTAAATGGAAAAACCTAAATTCAAATTCCCACATAAAAATAATTTGTAAAGTACAATTATTAATTGAGTGATTAGAATTTTTAGTTCTAGACCTCAAATGCATCCAAGCTGTTGCCAAATGTATGTGATGCATGGTTCAACAAAATAGAAAAGTCAGTTTTCCCCAAAAAAGCTACTGTTTTCAGGTGATAAAACAATATTCATGTAATGTGGCTAATACAGTGAGTAGTCCCCTTCTTATAAGACCACTCCCAATCAAAGACCATCAATATAAGACCACTCTCAACCAAAGACACCAATATAAGACCACTCCTAACTAAAGACCACCAATATAAGACCACTCCCAACCAAAATTCAAATTCTTTATTCAAAAGCAATACTGCTTATAGAAATATACATACAATATACAATTATTCAATGCATCAGTGAAAATACATATACAATTATGATAATAACAGCAGAGCATGATAATTTATATGCAAACCAATAATACAAAATGAAATGAAACTAAGAGTTGTGAATTTTTTCAGCTAGTAACAAATATTTACCAAGATTGTTAAGTTCTTTAATATTGCGTACAGACAGTAATTGTACTAATTTTAAACATGACGGCATTTTCCAATAATATTTCTTAAGATATCTTCTTCTTACATAAATATATTTTTCACATTGCAGAATAAATTGGTATTCATCTTCAACAACATTTAAGCTACACATACTACACACTCTTTCATGACGATCTAAATTATAGAATCTTCCAGTTTCAATATTAAGAATATGTGCTGATATACGCATTTTACAATTATATGGCTTATAAATATAATTAACTGGAGGATCAAGATAAAATTGTAAAACATTATTGCCAAAAATATATCTGTATAAATGACATTTAGGAGACTCATTAAAAAATGTATTCATTTCACTAATAAAGTTATCCTTCATTCTTTGTTTAAATTCACATATAAAAAAATCAACATGGTTAACATCCTGAGATATTCAGATATTATGAAAACCATATTTAAAAAGAATATCTCTTACTCAATATGCCCAGTTTAATTTAGCATTAGGCTTTATCACTGAACTTTCAAACATATCTTCATACAAACATTTCAAAATACAGTTATCAATACAAGACCACTCTCAACCAAAGACCATCAATATAAGACCACTCTCAACCAAAGATCATCAATATGAGACCACTCTCAACCAAAGACCATCAATATGAAACCACTCTCAACCAAAGACCATCAATATGAGACCACTCCCAACCAAAGACCACCAATCTTATCAGGCCAGATTTCAGAGCAGATATAGTAAAATATTATTTATTTGTACACCGTCAAGAGAAGCCACGACTCTTATAAGGTCACTTTTTCAATGCATAGCACCCCTATGATAAGACAGGGACTACTGTTGTACTAAAAAGTATCTATACAAATGGAATACAAATCCAGAAAATGTTAAATATATTGTAAGAAATTCCATACATCACTTGACTGAGGCAGATTATCAAAACATTAGATATTTATCAACAACTTTACTCTCAAAACCAAATAGGGGCAGATAAGCAGAATATTTGATACGTCTTAACAACTATACTCCTGAACTCAAACAAGGGCAGATAATCAGAATATTCCATACACCTTAACAACTATACTCCAGAAACCAAACAGGGGCAGATAATCAGAATATTCTATACATCTTAACAACTTTACTCCCAAAACCAAAAAGGGGCAGATAATCAGAATATTTGATACGTCATAACAACTATACTCCTTACATCAAACAGGGGCAGATAATCAGAATATTTGATATGTCATAACAACTATACATAAAACAGTGGCAGATAATCAGAATATTTGATACGTCATAACAACTATACTCCTGATATCAAACAGTGGCAGATAATCAGAATATTTGATATGTCATAACAACTATACTCCTGACATCAAACAGGGGCAGATAATCAAAATATTTGATACGTCATAACAACTATACTCCTGACATCAAACAGGGGCAGATAATCAGAATATTTGATATGTCATAACAACTATACTCCTGACATCAAACAGGGGCAGATAATCAGAATATTTGATACGTCATAACAACTATACTCCTGACATAAAACAGGGGCAGATAATCAGAATATTTGATATGTCATAACAACTCTACATAAAACAGGGGCAGATAATCAGAATATTTGATATGTCTTAACAACTTTATTGTTGTTGATAAAATATGACAATACTAAGAATCTTTCAGGATATTATCTATCTAGGTTACTTTTAACATTAGTTTGCTCACATGCTGATCATAATAATATATCCTTTGTTAGATGTTTTTAAATTGTTTATCTGCGTGTGTAATCTGATTGTGATGCACACTTAAGACTCACAGTTGTGAACTTGTAAAGTAATATATATATTCTATGATATATATCTTATCATAAAACCATTGATTACTGATTACATGATTACATGATTACAGCTCCAATTATTGGTGATCACCAACCAAGGAAAATAATAAAACGAAAAAAAAGAAAAAAAATACCACACTGTCGGAACAGTTCAAAAATTTAACAGAAAAATCGTAGAAACGGAGACAAAATTGAGAAATTATCAGCAACAAATAAATGCATTACCTGTACCAAGCCAGTTAAGTGAGCAGTCATACATGTGTTACAGGTATTGATTTTGCCTCTGTTCCGAGAGTGTGGGACTTTTTGCTGTCATTTTATTACCCAATGTCATAATTACTCCAAGTACAAAAATATGCTAATGAAGTGCATGTAGAGTAAAATATTCTGTACTAAAAATAACCCAAAGAAAATACTTCAGAAATTATTATTTTAATTACAAATGATTTTCTATAAATAAAAAAAATAGTAGTTGATTTACTGTTTTCTCTGAGTGTTATCTAATATATAAATCAACACCATAAAATATAATGTCTAAATTGGTTGCATGCAGACAGCATTGTAAAATTTGTGAACTTTTTAATTTTATTTTTTTTAAACATTCATGAACAATGACGATTTTATGATTAAAATATTATTCATTGTACCTACAAGAGTAACTTTGCATGTTCTGAAAATTGTGCATACAAATTAATGCTATTAAACTCAAAATTCCTATCCATTTTATTTACTCTATAGGAAATCACATTTTGGTTATCAGTTGATCTTAAAATCGACTAATTTGAATGACGTGAGAGAAGTTCCTGTCAATTTGTTGTAGTAACAGCATCTTAACAAACATACTATATTTGATGGCGTTTCATTTAATGGATCCGACAATAATTGAATTGATGTCTAAAAGATGTCTTCTTCACAATACATTTCTGTACTATCAATTCAACGAATTTCAATAAAAAAAAATTTAATTCATTAATTGGCAAAAATGGTTTTAACTAGGAAAGCAGACGTTCAAAACAGTATAATGCTCCAAGATAAAGTGTTTTAATAAAATAACATTTCTTAAATTGCATTCCAGTCTATAATTACTATAGACTTATTGCTAAAGGAGTAAAAAAAGGCTTGTTTTAGAATTTTATGTCTGGCTGTCTGTGTGGTCTTTTTTTATTTCTTATACTAGTGATTTTTTTTGTTTTCTTTAGAAATTAAAATGTTTCATAGTGTATAACATTTTCTGTAATATATCATTCATTGCCTTTTTCAAAATTATTTTTACTCTTGAGTTATCGGCAAGTAAATATTCATTCCAGAGGCCCACCTGAGTCAACTTGGATTTCAGATCTAAAGAACCATCTAATCATGATTAATGTACACTTTGGGATCAAATTTATCTGTATTTTCTTAGAATATTCTTTTTTATATATATATATATATTTTCCCATAGGGTCCTATCACCACCAACGTTATGAGTTCGAACCCCATTCATAGCAAGGTATACTTGATACAACATCATGTGATAAAATTTGTCAGTGACTTGCGACAGGTAGGTGGTTTTTTCCGGGTACTCCGGTTTCCTCCACCAATAAAACTTATCCCCACAATATTGTTGAAAGTGGCGTTAACCAGCATAACTCTCTCTCTCTCTATTAGAAGAAATTTTAATATAAATAAAACACCATAGAGTCCTATGTTAAACAGATGTTTTATTGTGTAGCTAAACATATACATGTGATCAATACAGATAATTGTACCTATAGGGGACAAGACAAGAAATTTCCAGTAAATTTTGGCTTTCAGAAAAAAGAAAGCAAAAGATTTAAAGGTAATGGACAAAGCAGACACACAATGATGACAACAGACCCAAATTGATGACAATAACTGATGCGGCCCAAAGTGCCAGGTAAGTTTAAAAAGATAAATAATCGTCAAGGTGCAAAAAATCTTAACATTACCGACAGATATACAATGTATATTTAAATAGAAAATGTATAACAAAGAAAAGGAAAAAATGATAAACTTAGATTTGGGTGAAAAGGAGTATTGAGTTATACATCATTTTATTATTAAAATGCATGATGTAAATAATTATTGTTTAATATGACAACAATGTTCAAAATATGCAAATTAAAAGTATTTTGCGACTTTTGTGGTTATCAGTTTGAAATCTTTTATTTTTAACAATTTTTAATCAATATGAGGTCTTTGACAATATTTTTTGATAATAATAAAACATCTATAAACAAAACTATTTTTCACAGTTTTATTTGTAAAATGATTATCACTGAGATCAGTTTTATACCAAATTTTATCGATTTTGTTAATTTGGAAAAAAATCAGTTCAGACAAGAAAACATACCACATATACAAAAAATATATCTTATACCAAATAAATTATAAAAATTTCTACAGAAAATCTATTTTGTGTCCTGTGTTGAAAAATCTAATCTTAATGAAGTTCCAAACCAAACATATATTTTTTTTAAATACACGAACTACCGTATCAGCATTGAGTATAACCTTTAGTAAGATCAGTCTTTGGTTTTCAATAAACTATCCAAACCAGCAATAAGGATAGTGTTTTTGCCATGAGATCAGTCTTGTATAATTTTCAACAAAATGTCTAAAACAGTGATAATGTCAGTCTTTTTGCTGTGAGACCAGTCTCTAGTTTTCAATAAAATGTTCAAACTAGCTCTGAAGACAGTTAAGCCAGTCAACAATTTTCAATTTACAACAAAATGTCTACATCAGTGATAATGTCAGTTCTTTTTTTAAGCCAGATGTAAAAAAATTTCAACTTCCAGAAACTGGTTCCCCCATAATTTCATTTTAATATATGGAATCAATAATTGAAGATAGAGGCTATTTTGTCTTCAATAGCTTTGAATTTGATATTTGAAACTCCACTAAAATTTACTACCGGTATACAGCCAGATCTATAAATGTTAGGCACCATACCGCAGCAGAGATAAAAATGTGCCTTATTGTGCACTCATACAGAAGGTCCCATTTACATATACATGTAATATTCACACAAGGTTAAAAACTGGATAGACATTTTTGTTTAATATCTTAAGGTGTTGTTTAGATAAGTTTGAATGTATTTCTTCCTTAAGATTCTATAGCAAAATAGAAACGACCATTAAAGGCTCCATTGAACGATTTCAAACGTCTTAATACATTTCAGAATAATGATACTACAAATAAACACAAGATATGTTCACCTGATAAATAAGGACTAATTTTATTTGTTTTAAAAATCTTAGTTACCGTGTATGTATATTGAGTACAGAGAGAAAATACAGGCACAAACATATTTTCAAACATTTCTAAACTAAAAACTTTTCTATTTATCAAACAAACTTATTCTAATATATAATAGTAATATTAAAATAATTAATATTAATCATCACTATTTAAAGATTAAATGATATTAAAATATTAAATGATTAAAAAGTTGGTCGAACTTCAATATGTAATATATATATATAACTGTAATATAAAATGGCTTACCAGAATAAAAAGAACATGGAAGATTTCTTTTGCGTGGAAAGTAATATGGTGTGAAATGATGTAAATGATGAAAGGCTAGGCCACCATGATGGTAGGCCCCTGTCCAGATTGGTTGCTGTACCAAGCAGTCCATTGTCATTGTTTACGTTGTCCAGCCAGCTATTAATTAACCTCGGTGCATGGCTGCTCGTCACTATTTCTTTACTACTTGCTCAGGTAATTATTGGCGTCTATAGATCCGTTAGGTCACGTGATTGGGTATTTAGCTCGTACCCGTAACAATATACAAACAACTGAAGCATACAATCTTACTTCTGGCAGGGTATCAAGTATTATTTTCTGATTCAATTGATAGATGTTCAAAGACCAAAATAACAAGAGATTTAGTTTACAAAGATAAACATTTATATTAAATTGTCCTAAGTAAAAACAGGTCACCCATATCGTAATACACAAGTAACCTGACGATGGAGAATTCATTTAAACATTAAAATCAATATCGTCAAAACTAAAAAATTTATTCAATATTATCAAAGTACTTAGGGATAAAGTCACTTAAGGTTTCAAAATGTACTTATCTATATAAATATGGAGAAATTTATGTAGAAGATTCTAATCTGGGTCCTTCAAAAGTTTTACAATTATTCGGTATTATAAATCCTCATCCTACAAAAATCACTATTAATTTGGTTGATAAATTAAATATTTGAACTGAAAATGATTTTTATGAAAGTATGTGACTAAGGACTAAAAAAAAAGTTTGAAAAGTAAACAACGCTCCCTCCTGGTGTAAATATCATACTATGGAAAATATTAATTTTGTGGTAACCAATCTTGGTTGGATTTTTGTGAGGATTCTTATATTTTATATTTTTACTACATGTACAAACCAGTAACATTTTGAGAAAATTTTCAGCTTAGTGTATAAAATATGTCATAATATTCTTGAAAATATCTAGGGAGCTTTATTTGGCAAATATAAAAGCTACATTATATAAGCTTTGAAATTTTTGAAACAGAAATCCAGAAGCATTCGAGAAGGAATTACACTTTTTTTCCCCGAGTCAGAGATTTATTTTCACACCAAACAAAAATCAGATTATTTTTTTCTTCTTCATTGATTGATTGATTGATTGGTGTTAAACTCCAACCCTAGCAATATTCCAGCTATATCGTGGAGTGAACAAATTTTATTTTTTATTTTCCTTCCTCAAATTTTACCAAATTCTTGTAGAAAACTGCAAGGACTTATTTTTTTTATGCAACTTTGAGGACAAGATATTTTTTACTGTTGCTTGACGACAGAAAATTTGAAAAAAATGTCTCCACCACTACCAAAATTTAAATGGTCTTCCCTAAAAATTAATAGAAAGGAATCACATATGTGCAATAAGTCAGTAGAATTCAGCTGACTGCTTAATAACATCAGAGTCATTTATACTTTTTCACTATTTCTTGTACTGGAGTAATACAGCAAGTAAGTGAAAGGATTGTTGTTTAATGTCAGTCGAGGCATTTTTATCAGTATATCATGGCAAAAACCAGTTATATTTCAATGAGATGATGATGTCTGCTTTGTACTAGATCAACATGCTTAGTTTGATTTTTTTAGTGCTAGCTCACTAATACAAAAGTCCACGGGTAGACATGTTGCCCCACTCGGACACATTATCATGATTTTGAGCCAACCAATCTTTGCTCTTACTCCTTAATGCTGCGCGTTTAGCGGAGAAGCAGAAAATACCAATTTTATAAGTCTTTGGTTTGACCCGACCGTGGCTCGAACCCACCATCTACCAAACTCCATATGAGCATGTTAACCATTACACCACCGATGTGGTTACGGCAGTTACTGAAAATTAAACCATTAAATGTCTTCCTCATGTGCAAATAATATTATTCAAACCTAAATATTTCATTTGAAATCATGCAGAAAAGAAAAACCTACATTTTTTAAAAGACAGATTGGCAGATAAAAATATGTCAACATTTTTCTGGGGGAACATTGCTTAAGATTTAGATCATTTCTTCTTTGTGCTAATGCTTGAGCAGTTAAAGCTAATAAGAAGGCCGATTTAGAAATGTTTTGAACGAGCCGGATCATTAACTTGGAGATTATTTACTATCAAATTTTGATGTTTTCTATTCATAAAAAATGACAATAATTGAATTAAGATAATGTCATTAAAGACAAAGAACTGTGTAATACAATAGTCTAAAATTAGATCTATGACCTGTATGTATTAAATGAACTGGTCTAGTTAAAAAAACATACTGTTTACTTGATTTTCTTTTATCACAGTCCTCATGATGACCACCGGTCCTCTGGCCCAAGACCAGTAAAACTTTGTTCAGAACAGTAAATTTTTCAGTTTTTATTTAGATATACAAATGTATATGTATATGTATAAAAAAATTCAAGAATTTGATATGGACCCATAAATTCAAATTTTCATTTCGAGGACTGAAATATCATTAACACCCAATTTAGTTGTTAATGGTTGATTAATTGATTGATGGATTATTGTCTAACATCCAGTCACAGACCTTTTCTTTTCATACTTTCTCTTTTTTGTGTTTTCGTCTCTTATTGGTATAGATTGCTTGATCGCTCTATAGTACCTGGGATATTATAGTAAACTGGTCATATTATGTTAATGTTGACCTGATTTTTCAGGTCATCTAGCCATAATTCGGTTGAAAGTGATATAATAAACAGGTTTGCTAATTAATTTTCATGGGGAAAAACGTTTAATCATTAACTTTGGTTAAACAAGATGTTGCACACTATGTCGTGCTAAGAATACCCCCACTCGTTCATTTGTAAGTCGCACGGTAAACCTGGAAAGGGGAGACACGGTACAAGTCACCATGCCAAAGCCATATATCAAATATAAAATCATTTCTTCCAGTAGAAGCTGAGATATCTGTTACGAAAGTGTGAACGGATGGACGGACAGACAGACGGACGGACGGATGGACAAGGTGATTGCAATATAGCCCCCTCTCTACGAGTGGGGGTATAATTATTTGATAACTGTAAATTGTGTCTAATAATAAAATTTGTTCACACTACGACATATCTGAAATAAGTTGACATTAAACACCAATCAATCAATCAAATATTTTGGAATAACCACATACCAAAACACAACAGATCAATGAAACCAACGCACAAGCCTGTCAGACTTCTTACATACGAGTAATTACAAGTCCACAGCCGATTTTACTGGCAAGGACTACTAAGCTGTGGCTAAATTGGAAGACTGTGATTGTGGTCTGGAGCGTTATATCAAGGATAGAACAAGTTGTATTTGGATCAGATTATGACGATGTCAGCTTTGCACTAGAAAAACATGCTTGGTTTTCTATTGTGTTAGCTCACTGAAACAATAGTCTGCAGATAGACGTTGCCCATTCTGATACATCCTGATTCTGAGCCAACCAGTCTTTGTTCCTTACTTCTTAATACTGTGTGCCTAGTGGAGAAGCAGCAAATACCAATTTATAGTCTTTGATTTGACCTGTGACCTGTGTTAACCCATGATCTACACCACCAATGTGGTTCACACAAGTCTGTAATGCTCATCTGTTTTATAAATGGTATTTTTATTGAAATATTGTAAATCTAACTCAAATCATAGAATTAGGGTTATGGTGTTTAAAGCCACTTTCAACAATATTTCAGTTATATCATGGTGCTGAAGTTTTATTGGTGGAGGAAACCAGAGTACCTGGAGAAAACCACAGACCTGTCACAATTCATTGACAAACTTTATCAAATAAAATTGTATCGAGTACACCTCGCCATGAGTGGAATTCGAACTCACAACTTTAGTATAATACCACAATCTAAGTACAGGAACAAATAGCTTATCTAATGTCAAACTATGCCTTGCAGTTATTTCAAATTAACATAAAAAAGTAAACACAACCATGCTAAGTGTTAAAAGTTTTGATCTTTTGGTCATCATAAATTTTGGATATAGATTTAAAAAGATAATCAGACAAGAACCATCCCAGTAAATTAGGTTTGTTTAAATTGACCGAGTGGTTTCAGAGGAGAAGATTAAGATTAAAAAGAGCTAACAACCTATGGATGGCCAGGTGAGCTAGTATAAATGGACAAAAATAAATTCAAACAAACAAAATACTAGTCACCAAAATAGGGTGACATGGGTATTTCCAAATATTTCCCCCCCCAAAATAAAACCATGGCGATCAAGCATATCAAATTAGAAAACTCCAGTAGTATTGGTCCCACACAAAACAAACAATGATGATATGCTTACAAAAAGTTTTTTTTTTAAATTCAATTAACATTTCTGAGATAAGGTTTCACTTCAAATTAATATTACTTTGGTGTATAGTTCTGATGGAATAGAGGGACTGTTTGATGTCATTTTCTGCATAAATATAAAAAATTTAATAATTTACAATGGAATTTAACTGAAGAATTCTAAGTGCCTTAAGTAAATTATGGTGCCATTGTGGTCATGATCGCATAGTAGTTGGATTTACAATTACCTATGTAATAAGTGCCTATCACCACTAATGCTGCGAGTTCAAATCCCACTCAGGAGATGTGTATTCTATACAACATAACATGATAAAGTTTGTAAGTGACTTGCGACAGGTCGGTGGTTTTCTCCAGGTTTTTTTTCACCAATAAAATTGACCACCACAATATAACTGAAACATTGTTGAAAGTGACACTAAACACCATAAACCAAACCAAACCATCTAATATGCAGCAAATAAAGCCTGGTTTTAAGAATCATTGTTCTGTATCTCTTTATGTCCCCCAGAAAGTATACTTTAAAAACAAAACTCAAAAAGAGGAGTGAGTCATCTAGACCTAGTGTGTATTATAATTAGCCAGTTATATGGTAAAGTATGTAGGTAATAAAACATGTAGATAAGGAATTTAGTGGCTACCACACATTTCTGGAACACAGATATACTCATTATCAAAAGATTGGAAAGAAAAATAATTGATTTTGATTTTTTGATTTTTTGTGTTTTAACACCACTTTCAGCAGTATTTCAACAATAGCATGGCGACCAGTTTTAGTGGTGGAGGAAACCGGAGTACCCGGAGAGAACCACCGACCCTGGGCAAGCAACTGGTAAACTTTATCACTTGCGGCTGCGAGTCGCGGGCACCTTTTTTTGTAATTTACAAAGCTGGGCGCAAACCCACGCCGTATTGGTGATAGGCTTGTATGAGCTGTTAGATCCAACGACCTAACTCACTGAGCCACCCGGGTCCCTAGAAACATAATTGAAAAGTCTTTGGGAGCAAGTGAACCAAACTAAACAGAATAGCCAAAATCAGCTAAATTTGTCTGAGCCAGTAAGGGAAAAGAACCTTAGTTTTATTCATAATATTATTATTTTGGAATTGAAAAATTCATTAATGGATACCAGTATAAAATAATGATATTAAACTTTAAGTATAGTTGACTAGCAGATTCCTAAACAATTATTACCAGTCAACACACAGGAGCAAGTGAATTCAGAGTCATATTTCCTTTTAACGGGCTATTGATTATTTTACCCCACCCCCCTTTATTCAGAATGAAAGATAATCAACCCCCCACCCTTTTGTTATTGGAAAATTTGCTACTAGACATCTGAAATTTTATTTCTTTAAAAAATCTTTATCTCAAGATTTAATTTAACCTTCAAATTGAAATACTACAACTGTGATCTAAATCTTAGGGTATCTAACGTCATAGATATCATTTAGATCGTGCTGTATCACGATTAAAAATAGCTGCAATTTCATATTATTGAAAAGAACGTTAAAAATTACTGTTATTGTCACATACAGATTGAATTTCGAAACGATATTCAAAATTTTTGAGACATATGTACTTTGATGCCTATTTAAATACATAATAATACATCTATATTGGGACAGTTATTCAAACACTTTCAATCAAATCAACAAACAAACTTAATGACAGGCTTTATACAAAATAAATAGCAAACTTCCTTCCACTCAATGATGAAGCGTAATTTAAAACCACTCCCAGTTATTATTGTGGCAATGCCGAAATCTATTTATAGAACAAATCATATCCTATCAATCAAGATTTAAAAGATTTAACAGATTTAAACAAGTATGTAGAACCATATATAGACTTATTTACAAACATTGTCTTTATTTTTGATCATTGATACCGTAGCAACGGCTACAAACAGTGATTTCCTGTCAAGTATCAAAATTTTTATCTCAAACTTTTTTCAACTGGATTTATTTTGTTTTTAAACTGAAAATTATCAAAATTCTTCTGTCATCTCAAAAACATCTTTGCAGTTGTTTCTAAGCACAACCTTATGTGATAGAGTTTGTCAAGTGACTTGTGACAGCTTGGTGGTTTTCTCCGGGTACTCTCGTTTCCTCCACCAATAAAACTGACCACCACGATATAACTGAAATATCGTTGAAAGTGGCATTAAACTCCATAAACCATACATCTATTCTGAGCAACAATGGAAAATAAAAAAGTTTTGTTTATAAAAAAAACCCGCATTTGTTGAAAATGACTATCCCGGTACTTAGTTCAAACCTTCAATATCTGCTACATATGTATTCTACTTATATCTTAGGTCATCCAGAAGTTAATTTTCTTTAGTATTTTTTGCATACTTTTAAGAATCATAATTGTGAAATAATAAACGAATCAACATTTAAAATTATTTTGGTCATTTTTAAAGTACCAATTTCATCTTAATTTTGATAACATTCATATGATTAAGTCACAATTTATTACAACAATTTTCAGACCATCATGGTCGTGATCGCATGGTAGTTGGATTTAATGGATTTACAACTACCCATGCAATCAGTGCCTATCACAACTAAAGTTGCGACTTCAAACCCCCCTCAGGCAGTGTACTCAATAAAACATTATGTGATAAAGTTTGTCAGTGACTTGTAGCAGGTCGATGGTTTTCTCTGGGTACTCCAGTTTCCTCCACCAATAAAACCCCATTACAACACTTTGAACAGTGCTATCAAGGGATTATTGATTGACATATTTATTGTTGTTCATATGAAGTCAGCGTTGATTTGATTGATTGCTTGATTTTTTGGTGTTTTAATGCCACTTTCAGTAATATTTCTGTTATATCATGGCGAACAGTTTTAGTGGTGGAGGAAGCCGGAGTACCTGGAGAGAACCATGGACCCTTGGCAAGCAACTGGTAAACTTTATCACTTACTGTCGCGAGTCGAGTGCACCCTTTTTGTAATTTACAAAGCTGGGCACGAACCCACGCTGTATTGGTGATAGGGTTGTATGAGCTTTTAAATCCAATGACCTAACTCATTGAGTCACCCGGGCCCGCATTCTTTTCAAAACAGGAACAAATTTACAACAGGTAGAAATATGGCACTCATATAGGTCATTATCAAGGTGTCAGCGGTCTTTTAGCTATTCTCAAAATGAGAACATGTTTACAACAGGTAAAAAGGTGACACTGATACTGGTCATTATCAAGGTGTCAGTGGTCTTTTAGCTATTCTCAAAATTGGAGCAAGCTTACAACAGGTAAAAAGGTGACACTGATATTATACCATTATTGACTTTTGTTGTGGTTAATATAAGTATCTATCGTTCCAAGATGGAACGATAGATCCTTATATTAATCGAAATGAAAGTCAGTAGTTGTTTTATTATATGAAACTGTTATTAATGTCCTCTGGGTCATGCTTTATAAATTGGCATTAAACACTACATGTGTTTTTGTAAATTGTAATGGTAACAAGAAAGATTTATGAATACCGCAACGATTAATTTTGATCGTTCCAGAGGGCCGTTAGAACGTTATATTAACCTCACGTGACGCTAAAATTAAAAGTAGGGGTTTTCCGATTTTAGAGTCGCGTGAGGTTAATATAACGTTCCAAAGGCTGCTCTGGAACGATCTAAATTAATCTTTGCGGAAATTGAAGGCTTAGACAGTATTCATGAAGTTCTATCAAGAAAACATCTCATGCTTTTAGCCAATCAGATAAAAGAAATATATATGGTTATATAATAAAGGTCATTATCAAGGTATCAGCGGCCTATCCAAATTGGGAACAAGTTTACAACAGGTAAAAAGGTGACATTGAGATAGGTCATTATCAAGGTGTTAATGTGCTCTATCCAAATTGGGAACAGGTTTACAACAGGTAGAAAGAAGAAACTGGTATAGGTCATTATCAAGGAGTCAGCGCTCTTTTAGTTATTCTCAAAATTAGAACAAATTTACAAGAAAAAAGAGTACACAGGTCATTATCTAGGCTGTAGAACTGTAAAACAGTCATCAAATCAACAATAAAATTTATTTTGATATGCAAATCTCAACTGAAATTTGAAATTGTACCTTTATTTTGAGTTTTCTTATCATTTTCTTTAAATTCTTAAAAATTGGGAATAAAAGCATCATTTCATCTGGATTAATTCAACATTAGCAACATTTCATATCATCAACATATCATACAAAAAGCATGATTAAAAGAGAATGACAAAAATGGCACCACTATACACCCAATTTGTTTTTTCTTGTGCAACACATTGCTCTATCAGCTCTTGTTATACAGGGCAAATAATCTTTACTCTACTCAAAACAAACCTAAATCTGTTGTTTTCATACAAGTATTCAAGCATGATCAGCCATGGGCTACTGACAATGTGTGCTAATGTATACTTACTTTTCTTGTTTTTCTTGTTAATTTTCTTGGTCTGTGTTTGCTCAGATGAAGATTTTGACAACAATTTTGTGATATTTTCACAGTCTTTTTGTTGTTGAGTGTTTGATTTGGTGGTTTTTCCCACCCCGTTCTGATCGTCAACTGCAAATGTACAAATTGTGATGAAACTGAGTTTTAAGAAATAATTTCATAAAATGGATAATTTATATGGTAAACCCAAAACTAGTTACTACATGTAGTTACTTCCCTTCCAAGTAATTAATAATTAAAAATATTTACTTCCCATTTCTTATCATAATATAATTAGAGTTATCTCCCATTATCTAGATAGAATATTAAAACAATTCAAGTTATCTCCCATTATTTAAATAGAATATTAATACAATTTGAGTTATCTCCCATTTACAACAATTAAAGATTGTTAGATATTATTTATCAACAAATATTCCTCAAAAGGAAAGTCAAGCTTACAGACTTCTTCAATGCATAACAAACCAACAGCATAAACTTTATGTCATTTATTTTTCATTTGTACAAAAAACAATTTTTTGAAAAATAGTTTTAAATGCCAAAATATTTTATTTGCTTTTTTAGCTGAATAGATATTTAAATATAAATCAGGGTCCAATAGTGGGATATATATATATATATAGGTATATACATCTACATATACAATCAGTGCTGATCATCAGCTTGTGATTTCAACTCCTGCTTGATACAACTTTATAATAAGACAATGGTTATCAATGACTTACGAAAATGTTTGTGGTTTTCCATGAATACTCTGGTTTACTCCATCAATAAAAGTGATTGCTAGAGTATAACTGAAGTATCGGTACTATTTTGAAAGTGGCATTGATACATCCATAATCTATTGTAATTCCTAATGTATATAGACTTGAAAAAAACATTCATCACTCAAATATTTCTACAATGTATTTCATTTAATATTACAAAGTTTTTTAAAATTATCCTGAGGGCAATTCTTCTCTGATTTCAATAAATTATGCATCAACAAAAGCAAAAATGTATGTAGATTTGTGCAGTTATTTTCAAATATATTTTTGAAGCTTGTAAGTTTCAAATATTCATGATTTGAACACAAACTTTAATTATTTGTCTTCAAAGTACTATATTTATTTTTGATGTTCCAAAAATTTAGTTTTTTGTTTAATTCGTAAACTCTAAAAATTTACAAAGATTATAAAATTATACTGAAATTACAGTGAAACTACATTCTGCATTCATTGCAATAAAAATTTGATCAAAATCGAAAAAGAATTACCATTAGAATATCTTCTGAAAAAATGTAGTTTTATAAAATGAAATTTATAGTGAAATATTTTCACTAACGAATAATTTAATCCATCAAATCCATTATTTGTATATACGAGTCTTACAAGAATTACTAACATTTGAGCTCTATAAAATACGGCATGTCCAGATGATACCATTAACAGATAACAACTGATTCAAATTTTTTGAACGATTGGTTATTCATGACCTTCATATCACAAGTATTACATGTATATCCTTGGAATTACCTAAAATTAGATTACCTATTTTATCTGCCATCTCCTGACACTTATTCCTGATCAGAGAATCACGATTGTCACAATGTTGGCTGTCACGAACTCAAGACTTAGATGTAACTGGTCATGCATTAGACAGAGATTTATTGTTTGCTGAGGCTACTAAGACATATGTTATATATACAACAGGCTTTGTACGATACCAATATCTACAGAAACGAGTGTCCTCGGGTTGATACAAAGTGAATGAAGACGGCATGGATGCTGAATTTTCAGAAATCTTTTATCAGTATTGTAACCATGGCCTATTCTAATTAACGTGCCCTCAGAACTCAGACAGAAGATCTAAGAGTTGTTGGTTGGAGATCTGTATACCCTGATCATGGCTAAAAAATACAGAATAAATACTAAATATCAATACCTGCCGTCCTTTAAAAAAGAATTATATCAAGAAAGTAAAGGTTTTTATGGGGGGGGCCGTCGTGACCGTATGGTAATTGGGTTTTCAACTACCGGTGCAATTAGTGCCTAAAACCACTAAAGTTGTGAGTTTGAATCCCGTTCATGATGAGGTGTACTCAACACAACATTATGTGATAAAGTTTGTCAGTGACTTGCAACAGGTCGATGGTTTTCTCCAGGTACTCCGGTTTCCTCCACCAATAAAACTGAAATACATATGTATTGTTGAAAGTCGCGTTAAACACCATAACCCTACCCCACTATATTTATTGACGACTTGTAATTTTTTCCCCTTTCACATTTTCACACAATAATATCTATTATCAAGGAACAATAATGATACAAGCATATTATACTTAATTTCTATGTTGTAATAATGTGATGCTATTTTGACATCAATGACACTGGTGTTGCTATGACAAATCCTCGCTTGGCATTATACAAAACTATGATTGATATGTTTTGCTCGAATTTGACTTCATCTCAGATGCAATATTCCTATAAGAAATCCATTCTCCCAAAACAAATCATTAATAGTATATATTAATTTGTACCAATATTTGATAACAATATTACAATGGTCACCATTATTTCTTATCACAAAGACGTAAAAAAAGAACATTTTCATTTCTTACCTACCAAAACCATTTATACTGCTATCATTCCCTAACCCTAGGTAGAGGATATCTTAGTCTTGATCGTATGGTAGTTGCATTTACAACTACCTATGCAATCATTGCCTATCATTACTAAAGTTGTGAGTTGTAATCCCACTCATGACGAGGTGTACTCGATACAATAATATGTGACAAAGTTAGTCAATGATTTGCGTCATGTCTGTGGTTTTCTCCAGGTACCCCGGTTTTTTCCACAAATTAAACTGACAGCCACGATATAACTGAAATATTGTTAAAAGTGGCATTATACATCATAACCTCCTATCCCTATGTCGACCAATTTGGATTTCTAATCCATGCAAAAAATTTAAAACTTTGTAAGTGACCATCCAATGATTATTGATTAACAAATTGTGTTCAATCAATTTTATAGATTCAGAGAAAAATCATACGTTTGGTAATTTTGATTTTAAGATCAATGTTCAGTGATCACAAAAACAAACTTTTGTCAGATTACCATCCAAGGTATATTTCAGCAAAGTTTGCTGTCAAATGGTTCAGTGGTAAGATAATAATATAAAACATATGTTTTCCATATTGCCCAGTGTTAAATTTGACCTGCCATGACAGCCATCTAGGATTTCCAACCACATAAACATTGAAATTCTGTAAGTAACCATCAAAGATTATTCATGTACAGTTTGGGTTCAATCCAATTTCTAGCTTCTGAGAAAAATATTAATTCATTTTTTCATTTTCCCATATGGTACTAACATGTTAAATCTACATACTGCGTTGACAGCCATCTTGAATTTTTGATTGACATAAAAACAGGTATTTTGTATTGTAAATGGCAATTTGAGGTCCATGTCAGCCAAGTTTGCTTTCAAATGGTTCAGTGGTTTCAGAGAAAAATATTTTAAAATATTTTCCCCATAGATTACATACACTATGTTAAAACTTGTCCTGTAGTGATGGTAATCTTTTGAAGAAGACATTTTACATTTAGCCAATCAAAACACATTAGTAGTCCTAGCAACCATGTTTAATTTCTGAAAAGCACCAAAAATCAAAATTTTGCAAATCAAAACACATTATAGTCAGTTTGACTTCTATAAATCTTCAGAAAAAATTCTTAAAAATCCAGTTTTCAAATCAACAATTTTTTTTCTAGATGTTTATTAATATATGATAAATACAAACTCTGACAATTAAATTCAGAGTTGTTGGTCAATTATTATACTAGAGCCTCAGTGGGCTGAGCCTGTGTCGCTCACCTTCCATTCTGCTTTGAGGAAACTTTATATAGAACCTTTCATACATGTAGATGCTTCCTACCAAGTTTCGGTTCATTTGGCTAGGCAGTTTCAGAGGAGATTTTTTAGATATCGACCAATCAGAAACAAGAATTGCCTGTGGTGGTCATGTTTGTTAACCGATGGGGACGAAATGTGCAATCATCATAGAGAATCTTCCATAGATGCTTCCTACCAAGTTTTGATTAATTTGGCCAAGTGGTTTCAGAGGAGAAGATATTTTAAAATTGGCCAAACATAAACAAGAATTGCCTGTGGTGGCCAAGTTTGGTAATGGATCATAACAAAATGTGTACTCTTTAGAGAGGACCTTCCATAGATGCTGGCCACTAAGTTTCGGTTCATTTGGCTGATGGGCTTCAGAGGAGAAGATTAAAATGTGAAAAGTTAACAGATGACAGACAACAAACGACGGACGCTAAGTGATGCCAAAAACTTACATTGCCTTTGGCAAGGTGAGCTAAAAAGAATATTAAAATGTGAATACCTAAATGTAATGTATAATATAAACATGTTACACTATATCAGCATTAGTTAATTTCTAAGAGTTGTCTTTCTTTTAACAGTTTAATGGCAAGAGTTATCTCTCTTTTAACAGTTTACTACAATGGAAAAGTTTTTTTAGAAATGAACCAATCAAGAATTGCCTGTGATGGCCATATTTGTTGACGGATCAGGACAAAATGAGCACTCTTTATAGAGGACCTTCCATAGATGCTTCCTAACAAGTTTCGGTTCATTTGGCCAAGCGGTTTTGGAGGAGAAGATTTTTAAAAATCGGCCAATCAGAAACAAGAATTGCCTGTGGTGGCCATGTTTGTTAATAGATCAGGACAAAATGAGGTACCTTTAGAGAGGACCTTCCATAGATGTTTCCTACCAAGTTTTGGTTCATTTTGGCCAAGTGGTTTCAGAGAAGATTATTTAAAATAAGCCAATCAGAAACAAGAATTGCCTGTGGCGGCCATGTTTGTTAATGGGTTTGGACGAAATATGCAGTCTTTATAGAGAACCTTCAATAAATGCTTCCTACCAAGTTTCAGTTCATTTGGCTGAGGGGTTTAGGAGAAGATTAAAATGTGAAAAGTTAACGGACGACAAGTGATGGCAAAAGCTCACATTGCCTTTGGCAAGGTGAGCTAAACTAGAGGCTCCCAGGAGCCTGTATAGCTCACCTGGGTATAACAACATCAGCCAATAAAACTTGATAACTTTGGTAAAAAAAAATAACAAATGTAGCNCTCGTCATTGCAGACCCCTTCTCCAAAAAAATTTGGGCAGGGGTTCCCCCTTTAATGTAAGTTATCAAAATTGCTGTAAAAAACATATATGTCAATGATTCTCAAAATTTAGCTTTTGCTACTTCACATCATGTAATAGAGTTGCTTCCCTTTGATTATTTGAGTAACCAAAAGCAGTGAGTCAACAAAAAAATGCATTTCAACAGGAATAACTCTTCACACAGTTGTCACACATTTTCAACTGTGGGGAAATGTTTTGTAGATCTTGACATGCTGCAAATTTTTCCAATTTAAACATAACCTTTATCTCTTATAGTTTTTGAAATATAAGACGAAAAGTATTAAATTTTTTACAAATTTGATGAAAAAAGGGCAATAACTCCAAGATGGGTAATCAGATTTACTGCAAAATTACAGGGTATGTCGATCTTAACATACTGAACATGTTTGCTGTTTACACTTACCATCTATCTCTTATAGTTTTTGAAATAAAGAATGAAAAAGTATTAAAATTTTGAAAATTTGATGAAAAAAGGGCAATAACTCCAAGACGGGTAATTAGATTTTCTTCACAATTGCAGGGTAGGTAGACCTTGACATGCTGCACATTTTTGCAGTTTCAACTTATCATCTATCTCTTATAGTCTTTGAAATAAAGAACAAAAAGTATTATAATTTTGAAAATTTGATGAAAAAAGGGCAATAACTCCAAGATGGGTAATTAGATTTTCTTCACAATTGTAGCGTAGGTAGATCTTGACATGCTGAACATTTTTGTAGTTTCAACTTATCATCTAACTCTTATAGTTTTTGAAATAAAAAATGAGAAGTATTGAAATTTTGAAAATTTGATGAAAAAAGGACAATAACTCCAAGATGGGTAATCAGATTTTCTTCACAATTGCAGAGTTGGTAGATCTTATCATGCTGAACATGTTTGCAATTTAAACTTATCATCTATCTCTTACAGTTTTTTAAATTAAAAACGAAAAGTATTAAAATTTTGAAAATTTGATGAAAAAAAGGGCAATAACTTAAGATGGGTACTCAGATTTTCTTCACAATTGCAGGGTAGGTACACCTTGACATGCTGCACATTTTTGCATTTTAAACTTACCATCTATCTCTTATAGTTTTTGAAATAAAGAACGAAAAGTTTTAAAATTTTGAAAATTTGATGAAAAAAAAGGCAATAACTCCAAGATGGGTACTCAGATTTTCTTCACAATTGCAGGGTAGGTAGACCTTGACATGCTGCACATTTTTGCAGTTTCAACTTATCATCTATCTCTTATAGTTTTTTGAAATAAAGAACAAAAAGTATTAAAAGTTTGAAAATTTGATGAAAAAAAGGCAATAACTCCAAGATGGGTCTTTAGATTTTCTTCACAATTGCAGGGTAGGTAGACCTTGACATGCTGCACAGTTTTGCAGTTTCAACTTATCATCTATCTCTTATAGTTTTTGAAATAAAGAACAAAAAGTATTAAAAGTTTGAAAATTTGATGAAAAAAGGGCAATAACTCCAAGATGGGTAAATAGATTTTCTTCAAAATGGCAGGGTATGTAGATCTTGACATGCTGAACATGTTTGCAGTTTCAACTTATCATCTATCTCTTATAGTTTTTGAAATAAAGAGCGAAAAGTATTAAAATTTTGAAAATTTGATGAAACTAGAGGCTCAGCACTGAGCTGAGCCTGTGTCGCTCAACTTGCATTCTGCTCTGAAGAAACTTAATACAGAACATTCCATAGCCTATAGGTGCTTCCCACAGGCCTCTACATTAAAAAAATTTTTAACTTGTCCCTTCGGACATTATTAACTAAAACGAGTTGCAAGTCAAAATCATTTGGTCTTGTTTTATACTCGGCTATAAAAAAAACTTCTGGTAGGGGATGGGGGTGACCTCGGGCCTCAACTCTTGGGGCAATTAATTTATCTATTCACCCCGATCATAAATATATATGATTTGGGGAGGGGATCTCAACCATTAAAAAGTTCACCTCAGGTAGGGAATGGGGTATGACCCCCGGGGCCTGAGCTATAAGGTATTTAATTTGCCTAATCACCCTGATCATAAATATATATGGCTTAGGGGTGGGGATCTCAACTATTAAAAAGTTCACTTCAGGTAGGGGGTGGGGCAAGACCCCCTGGGGCCTGAGCTATAAGGTATTTAATTTGCCTAGTCACCATGCTCATAAATATATATGGTTTAGGGGTGGGGATCTCAACCATTAAAAAAATCACTTCAGGTAGGAGGTGGGGTATGACCCCCTTGGGCCTGAGCTATAAGGCATTTAATTTGCCTAGTCACCCTGATCATAAATATATATGGTTTAGGGGTGGGGATCTCAACCATTAAAAAGTTCACTTCAGGTAGCGGCGCAGGGATTTAGCCAGGATTTTGAGACCATTAGTCACTTTTGCGGAACATTTTTTTTTTCTAATAGAATAAACAAGAATGTAATGATCTTAGTTTTAAAATCAGTTACTTTGCCTTACTGGCTAGTAATGGAGATTGAAAAGCTATGAAAACCTCCTAGGATGGGAACATACTCTGCAAATTAGCAACCAACTGATAAAACATAATATTGGCACTATTTTGATCTACCACACAAATTGTAATACTCCCCCCCNTTTGAAATATTACTGTGCTTTGGTCTAATACCACACAAATTGTAATAATTACCTCCCCACCCTTTTTGAAATGTTACTGTGCTTTGGTCTAGTACCACAACAATTGTAATAACTCGTATTTGTGTAGTCTTCAGCAGAAAAAAAAATGTGTATCTGATAATTTGCCCAATGGTCCAACTTCTCTGTGTAGGCAAGGACGTCCTTGGTGTAGGTAATGAATATATAGAACATACGTCAAAAACTGAAGCAAGTTGTAAAATAAATAATTATTTCTCAGACCACATAATCAAAATGCAATAATTGGAATAAAAATAAATGTCTATTTGTAAATAATTCTATAAATAGAACGTAATTGTTACCTGGATGCTGATCGATAAAAAAACCTTGTGCGTCCTCGTGCAGTGCATGGCCAACCTTGGCATATCAATGACCATATTAAATAATAAATATTAATTATGAGAACTAAGATTTCATTTCACAGAAATGAGAATAAATACAAATGTACATCAAAAGTTTGTTTGGTTAAAACAAGGATTTATATAGTATAAATCCTTGGTTAAAAGTTGATCGCGCCATTTTTTATTTTTTAAGTTTCTGACTTTTCGAGAAAACCACTTTCAAAATAAGATTTCAGTAAACATGATGTCGACATTTTCATAAATGAAACGTGGCAAAAATAGTTTGTTGTGGCGGACATTGTGACGAATATAGTAAAATGAATGACGATTACAATCAATCAATTATATATTTTGACGGCGACTTTCTCAAAATGACGATTACAAAAATATGTCCATTTAAAATACATACTGTGGCATTTTGAATACATGCCATAATGATAACTATAAAAAAAATCATTATCGTTGATTGAATTCTTTGTCGGGATCATTATCAATACCAGGTAAATCAAACCAGGCGTCCGTGAGATCAAAGATTATGCAATCAAAACACAAATTCTATAATCCGTTGATTGGCTTGTAAAATGTAATAAAATTGTCATTATAGTGACTAGGCC
>MJUT01015293.1:83900-94481 GCA_002080005.1 Gigantidas platifrons | reverse complement strand
AGAGGAATGATTGATTGTTGATAGCTAGTGTTGTATGAAGAGGAATGATTGATTGTTGATAGCTAGTGTTGTATGAAGAGGAATGATTGATTGTTGATAGGCTAGTGTTGTATGAAGAGGAATGATTGATTGTTGATAGGCTAGTGTTGTATGAAGAGGAATGATTGATTGTTGATAGGCTAGTGAAAAATATTAACACATCTGTTAAACTGAATATAATCCTTTTATATTTGTCGTATGCCATTTTTTTTGCCATACATAATGAGAATGAGACCATGATTTTTATCAGTAGAAAACATTGAACATTTTGCCTTTCAGGTCCTCACATTAATGGAATAAAATAAGTATAACCGCATCGGTAGTGTTATGGTTAGCGTGCTGGCCTTGAGTGTGGTAGATCGTGGGTTCAAGGTCAGGTCAAGCCAAAGACTATGAAATTGGTATTTGTTGCTTCTCCACTAAGCATGCAGCATTAAGGAAAAAGAGCAAAGACTGGTTTGCTCAGAATCAGGATATTGTGTCTGAGTGGGGCGACATGTCTAGCCACAGATTGTTGTTTCAGTGAGCTAGCACTATCAAAATCCAACTAAGCATGTTGGTCTAGTACAAAGAGGACCTCATCTTATTGAAAATTATCTTGTTTCCATGATATAGCTAAAAATTCCAGAGTTGATGTTAAACAACAATCTCACTCACTGCAAGTACATATATGCATTTTATTCTGTAAATTTGAATGTTTTTTATTTACCTTTAAGCTGATCATATAAACAGAATAATAGATTTAATCCAGGAGTACAATCTGACGGGTATGTTCCTTTCAGTGAAAACTCCCTTCCCCATGTCTCTAACAGACCTAACATTTTTCCAATTGAATTTAAAAAAACTTGTGAGAAGAACTCATAAAAATTAAACAAGAATAATAAAACTTAGTACTCACCGATATTTATGTTATTGTATGATTTAACTAATGGCATTGGTTCATAAAAAGGCACTGTATATTATAACCTTTTATTTTTGTTTATAAAGATGCATTTTATTGGGTAAATCTGAAGTAAACCCATTAACCACGATAATTATGGACCAAAATCTATAATGATGCATTCCATTCTGTTAATGGTAAGGCTGGGAATGTAAATAAATAATCTTTCAAATTTACATATCGAATGGTATAAAACTTTATATTGTTAAAAGAAGTCTCTCAAGATACAATGTTTAGAAAGCAATAAACTCATTTCAAACTTCACCCTAAATTATGTAATTTTAATTTGATAGATTTACACATATATCTTTAATCGAAGTCTCTCAAGGTACAATGTTTATTGCTAGAAAGAAATAAACTCATTTCAAACTTCACCCTAAATTATGTAATTTTAATTTCATAGATTTTTTTTAAGAATGACAATAATTCCCTCAAGATACAATATTTAGAAATCAATAAACCCATTTCAAACATCCCCCTAAATTATGGAATTTTTTACAGATTTTGTGTAGAAAGACAATTTATTTGATAGAAAACAATACACTATTTCAAACTTCCACCTAAATTTACTAGTAGTTTAATTATTTCAAAAATTCTTTATTTTCTTATTTCTTCTTCTTTAAAGCACTGTCTTGTATATACTGATCCTCATTTGACCCCAAACATCTTTACAACACTCTTATATACTCAGAGGGCCCGGTTACAATGTAGGTAGTTGGATTACCTACATGTACATGTATATATATAGCTAACAACTCATGCAAGTCTATCACAAATACGGTTTGGGTTTGTGCCCGGCTTTGTAAATTACCAAAAAGGGTGCACTCAATTCGCAGCCGCAAGTGGTAAAGTTTATCAGTTGCTTGCCCGTGGTCTGTCAGTGGTTCTCTCCAGGTAGTCCGGCTTCTTCCACCACTTAAGCTGGTCGCCATGATATAGCTGAGATATTGCTGAAAGTTGCATTAAACACAATCAATCAATCAATCTTATATACTCAGAGATCCTTGCAACTCGCCTAGATGATTCCTGGACTTACCATTTTCATTTGGGTCTCGTCAAAGTTTTCAAATTTTCATAGATAATTTTGAAACAACTAGAATGAGAATCATAAAATTTTTCGGTATGCGCCATTCTAGCTGTTTCAAAGCTATCTTATCCTTGTATGAAAGGGGACAAAAGTCATCGGAAATTTCAACCTTCGCTTTTGTGTCTGTGAGGCTGTCCAAATGGGAACTTGTTGATCTTTGGATCGACAATTGGGTGTGTATTAAGATGACTGGGTATCTCTTGAATTTGAAATTGCTCACGTTTTTATGTATTTATTGTTTAATTTGAAAGAATTCAAATCTCTACCATTATTGAAGGTGATGTATACAGAGAGTAAATAATCGTAACTATAAAAGCTTCATCACAAAGTACCTAGCGATATTAATTGTTGTTTACAGTCTTAAAACCAACATCGAAATGAAACCAGATGAACATAAAAAGAAAAAGAATACTCAGTACAAAAAGAAACATGGAATAGCAGAGAAAAATAAAGAGGTCAAAGGTCAAGGACAAAATCGACATACAGGAAAAGGTCAGCAGGGTCATAAGTCAGATATTCAAAGACAGGATCACACAAAGGCGAAGGAAAAAGAAGCAAAATCTAACGAGAGTAGTGATGTAAATATAATGATAATTCTAACAAAATTTAAAGTAAAGGTGGTTGGACATTTAACAAAACTGTATGTATGATTATATATAAAGTAGTGTACTGTCTTGAAGTAGGAGACATCAGGGTCCAAGCAGAGGTGAAGCCAAAGAGTTTGTAATTTTAGTACTTGCTAGTTTACTACTAAGTGCACACTGGGCCATCATTGTCGTAATCGTATGGTAGTTCAATTTATAAATACCTATGCAATCAGTGCATATCACCACTTAAGTTGTAAGTTCGAATCACGCTCATTGCAAGGTGTGTTCGATACAACAGTATGCTATAGACTTTGTCAGTGACTTGTGACAGGTCGTTGGTTTTCTCCACCAATAAAATTGACCGCCACGATATAACTGAAATATTGTTGAAAGTGGCATTAAGACACAGTACTGGTATTGTTTAACAAAATATGATATACAATTACTGATATGGTGTGACAGAATATGTCGTACAATTTATACTGGCATTTTATGACAGAAAATCTGTTTGAAGTTAGTGTATACAACTACTGGTGTTGTGTGACCGGGCCATGATGTCACAAAGCTTTTTCTTTGCTGAGCAAACTTTTTTTGCTCAAATCTGTGTTCTCAGTCAATCAAATTTTAGTATTTCATGATTTGAGAATATTCTCAGACTTAAGTAAATTCTGAAGTTTTATAGTGCCGGGGCCGGAAGTCACGTTCAGTTACTGATATGGTATGATAGGAAATAACATACAGCTACTGTTTTCTCACTAATGAGACATCACAGTTCCTATTTTAGCCGTGTGAGATATCCTTGTCTCAACCTGTTGGTGAGATATAAAGGATCTAACTCCAGTAAGAGGGCAAGATGGAAAAATCTCAGACACCCAAGGGAAAGATTTCTGGTCTCCAATGAGGCTCTGCCGAGTTCGAGACCAATAGGAATCTTTCCCGTGGGTGTCTGAGATTTTTCCGTCTTACCCTCTTTCCGGTGTTTGATTCTTTTTCTCACTAATATTTTATTGAAAGTACAGTATTTTCCTCCATACATGAAATATGACTTACACATATTTTGACGTCAAAGGTACGGAAAAGGATATCTAGAAATACGAAAAAATGAAAAATAAAAGACACAAAATTATAATTCAGCTATCAGACAGGGTATATAATGTGACATTCCCGGCTTAGGTTATATATTTAATTCTAATATGAAGTCCTTCAAACGCTTTGAGTCCAAACCCGTGGTAAAAATAATATATACCTACACCCATTGTAATTTATGACGTCATCGACAATTTATAGCGATATTTTACATTAGAAACGAAATAATTCATGGAAGCCATATGTATATATTGTTTTTACCACGGGTAGGCCCTTTATGTCAGCTTTTTAAAACTTCATGACATAAAGTGCCTACCCGTGGTAAAAACAATATAATATACATATGGCTTCCATGAATTATTTCTTAAACGATCTTATTGATGCAATGACATTTTGCGAAATGTAACATTTTTACGGGAAAAGTAGCGTGAAATTCTTATTTCACCCACGGGTTGAGACAAGAATATCTCACATGGCTAAAAATAGGTACTGTGCTGTCTCATTGGTGAGAAAAGAATTTCAGGCTACTTTTCCCGTAAAAATGTTACGTTTCGCAAAATGTCATTGTATCAATAAAATCGTTTAAATATTTACATTTTATGTATTTATCTAGTCAGCCACTTATCAATGTATTTAATAAACATATTATAAATGCTACTACAACAGCAATAGATACCTGTATAAAATGTATTTGAATTTGGTCAAAGGGAGCTAATTTCTGTCTTTACCATAGTTACTAACAAGGGAGAGCACTCTATTATTATTATTAAACAATGTGAAGAAAAAATGTGGAATTATTTGGTTAAATTAGTGAGAAAAAGAATCAAACACCGGTAAGAGGGCAAGATGGAAAAATCTCAGACACCCGTGGGAAAGATTTCTATTGGTCTCCAGAAATCTTTCCCTTGGGTGTCTGAGATTTTTCCGTCTTGCTCTCGGTGTTCGATCCTTTATATCTTTTTTAATGTTGCAAACATTTTATTTTTACCACTGAGTGACTGCACAATTACATCATGATCATGACAGTTGCAATTTGAGAATTTTCCAAAGGGCTTGTAGTTTTTTTTAGCTCACCTGAACCGAAGGGTCATGTGAGCTATTGCTACCACTGGGCGTCTGTCGTTAGCTTTTTGCATTTTAATCAACTCCTCTAAAACCACTGGGCCAATTTGAACCAAACTTTGGTGGAATGGTCCTTGGGTGGTCCCCTTTCAGAATTGTGTCCGACAATCCCTCCCGCCAACCAAGATGGCTGCCGTTACTAAAAATAGAACATTTGGCAAAAAATCACTTAAAAATTATCTGCTCTGAAACTGCTGAGCCAATTGGGCCCAAACTATGGTGGAATGGTCTTCAGATGGTCTTCTTTGAGAATTGTGTCCGACGACCACGGCCACCAACCAAGATAGCTGCCGTTACTAAAAATAGAAAATTTGGCAAAAAATCACTTAAAAATTATCTCCTCTGAAACTACTGGGCCAGTTGGGCCCAAACGATGGTGGAATGGTCTTTAGGTGGTCATCTTTCAGAATTATGTCCAACGACCCTGGCCGCCAACCAAGATGGCCACCGTTACTAAAAATAGAAAATTCAGCAAAAAATCACTTAAAAATTATCTCCTCTGAAACTGCTGGGCCAATTGGGCCCAAACTATGGTGGAATGATCTTCAGTCCAGATGGTCCTCTTTGAGAATTGTGTCCGACGACCTCGGCCGCCAACCAAGATAGCTGTCGTTACTAAAAATAGATATTTGGCAAAAAATCACTTAAAAATTATCTCCTCTGAAACTACTGGGCCAGTTGGGCCCAAACTATGGTGGAATGGTCTTTAGGTGGTCATCTTTCAGAATTGTGTCCGACGACCCTGGCCGCCAACCAAGATGGCCACCTTTACTAAAAATAGTAAATTCAGCAAAAAATCACTTAAAAATTATCTCCTCTGAAACTGCTGGGCCAAATTGGGCCCAAACTATGGTGGAATGGTCTTTAGGTGATCCCCTTTCAGAATTCTGTCCGACGACCCAGCTGCCAACCAAGAAGGCTGCCGGTACTAAAAATAGAAAATTCTGCAAAAAATCACTTACGATACAAATGATCTCCTCTGAAACTGCTGGGCCACCATTACTAAAAATAGAAAATTCAATCACTTAAAAATTATCTCCTCTGAAACTGCTGGGCCAATTGGGCCCAAACTATGGTGGAATGGTCTTTAGGTGATCCCCTTTCAGAATTCTGTTCGACGACCCAGCCGCCAGCCAAGATGTCCGCCATTACTAAAAATAGAAAATTTGGCAAAAAATCACTTAAAAATGATCTGCTCTGAACCCGCTGGGTCAAATGGGCCCAAACTATGGTGAAATGGTCTTTAGATGGTCCCCCTTCAGAATTATATCCGACAACCCCGTCCGCCAAAGAAGATGGCGGCCATTGCTAAAAATAGAAGATTTGCAAAAATTCACTTAAAAATTATCTCCTCCGAAACTGCTGGGCCAACTTTGAGCCAGGTGAGCGATTACAGGCTCCTAGGAGCCTCTAGTTTATTTATTTATTTCATATTTAAGATTACATATAGTAAGTGGTGTGTTATCTTTTCATATAAGAGCACTGGTAGTGATGATGAACAAAGGACTAGCTTTTCAAAGGCAAGTTTTCAAAGGCGTAAAGTGGTCAGTAACTGGGACAGATATGACCTTCCTCATGATGAAGAACCTATAAAGACCAAGGGAGAGAACTTTTCTAAACTTTTACAAGTAACAGGTACAGTACAGTAAACCATGAGAGAAATATTTATCCTTTTGATTAATTTTTATCCTCCACAAGAGATTTTTTTTAAATACAAGAATAGTTTGAAGATACCAAAGGTGTAATCAAAATCTGTAAATCGAAGAAGGACAAAAGGACAAACAACGATATGCAAAACACTACTCATAGAACTAACGATTGAGTAACACAAACCCCACTAAAAACTGCAGGTGACTTACATTAATGGTTCAATGAGAACATGTATTAATTTCTATGGTAACAATTTTAAAAAGTTCACCATCTTATTGTGATGAAGACATATGGCCAGTGGATAGCCTCAATCAGAATTAACATTTTCAGGGAATTTGGATATTTCATCTCTTGTACATAATACCAGAAAAGTTGTGTGTTCCATTTAATATGATATTATGTATATCACAATAGCAAGGAATTGTGTTCAAAGGCCATGTGAGCTTTTGCCTTCACTTGGCGTCCGTCATATGTTGTAAACTTTCACCTTTAAATCTTCTGATTGTACTGTACCTGTCTATATGTAGCACATTTTGGATCAGTTGTTTTGTTTAAAATTGACAGGCATTCTAATTAGACAGGTTGAAATTGTTTCTTGTAAAATATGACATGAATACAAATGTACCTAGAGGGTGTGCCGGGGTAGAATAGGCACCAGGTTTCTCCGTCCTAGAGGCACTAGTCCTCTAAAAGGGGTCAACCCCACGGGAACCCCGGGGTATAGAAATGGGACCGAGAGCTTCTTCAGCTTGAAGGGGCGACCGTCGGTTGTGCGGGATGTATAAATTGACAACCAACCCGTCCTTCGGATGAGACGTAAAGAAAACCGAGGTCCCGTGTTGAGAGATTGCCACCCTCTTCGCACGTTAAAGAACCCAGTGTAACAGCTCATTATGAGTATTATGCTCATAATGAGTGGTCCATAAAAGACCTGTTGCACTGGTAAAATTCTCCATCCCTACCCATCACATTTCTTAGTTTCGATTCCCGTGGCGTTTAAATTATTCTCGTCCTGAATATAGCTGAAAAATTGCTCACTGGATGTTAAACATCAATCAATCAATCAATCAACAAATGTATTCATGAAGGAGAAAAAGTTAAATTCTGATATGATGTTGACATTGGCTATGTAAAGAATGCAGTGGTAAAATTCCTGATATATTTTACTTTCAACATGCATATATGCATATTTCTGGAGAAATTATGAACATCATTCCTGAGTGAAGATTACCAGTAATCGACTTTATAGACTTTAGTAAATTGACGTCTTCCAGTGACATTACTTCCATAGAACGCTTGTGACATTGACATCTGGTTGCTGATTTATTTAACATTTTTTTTAGCATTTACCTGTTTGAGTTCCATGGCTTCCATCAATTATTTTTCAATTATCATTAGGGATGGTTGTGGCCGTGATCATATGGTAGTTGGATTTACAACTAATGCAATCAGTGCCTATCACCACTGATGTTGCGAGTTCCAATCTCGATCAGGGTGAGGTGTACAACATTATGTGATAACATTTGTCAGTGACATGCGACAGGTCGGTGGTTTTCTCCAGGTCCTGTGGTTTCCTCCACCAATAAAACTGACAGCCACGATATAACTTAAATATTGTTGAAAGTGGCGTTAAATACCACCAAGCAAACAAACATCAATTATTATTAAAACTTAGGCTCTCCTGCCTCAGGTATAGGTGACTGTAGCCGATTTTGGTTATTCCGGTTAGACCCTTAGGCTTTCCAAAGATTTTTAAATTATTTGGTTTTACAATCTGTTGACTCTAAATGTACCGGTACCTGATGATGGTTATTCCACAAACGTGTTATGCACACTAAATTAAATATCTCTTTTATCTTAATTATTTATATATTACAGGTAACTCTACATCACAGTTTAGATTTAAAGAAGAAGATGAAGAATGGACATCACCAGAACAAACAGAACTCTCACTTGATCTACAAGATCTTTCTTCTAGTATTGGATGTATTCCTTTATACAAGGTTCTCAGATTGAATAAAGAGTTGTTTACTGTGAGTATAAATATCAATTGGTTATAGTTCATTATTGGTTGTTTCCCTTTATACAAGGTTCTCAGATTGAATAAGGATCTCTTTACTGGGAGTATAAATATCTATTTGTTATAGTGTAGTATTGGTTGTCTCCCTTTGTACAAGGTTCTCAGATTGTATAAAGATTTGTTTACTGGGAATATAAATATCAATTTGTTATAGTTTAGTATTGGTTGTCTGCCTTTATACAAGGTTCTCAGATTGAATAAAGATCTGTTTACTGTGAGTATAAATATCAATTTGTTATAGTGCAGTATTTTTTGTCTCCCTTTGTACAATGTTCTCAGGTTGAATAAAGATCTGTTTACTGTGAGTGTAAATATCAATTTGTTATAGTGCAGTATTGATTGTCTCCCTTTATACAAGGCTCTCAGATTTAATAAAGATCTGTTTACTGTGAGTATAAATATCAATTTGTTATAGTCCAGTATTGATTGTCTCCCTTTATACAAGGTTCTCAGATTCAATAAAGATCTGTTTACTGTGAGTATAAATATCAATTTGTTATAGTGCAATATTGGTTGTCTCCCTTTGTACAATGTTCTCAGGTTTAATGAGGTATACATTTGTGTTTACTATTTGTATACTGGGAACTGTCACTTTATTTACAAGATTTTTTCAAACTGTTTCAAAATATAACTTTTTACACACTTCTATCTTCTTCTAAATGGCTGGGCCAAATTTAATCAAGCTTTATAGAAATAATGTTTCTTCGATGATTATATTTGGTGTTTTTGTGCAACAAAAATATGACTGCCTCATACAAAACATTTTGAGGTGTCAGACAGAAATTAAAAGAAATATTTACAATAAGAGTTTGTAGGAAATATTAAGATCATCTTCTTCCTAGAAACCTCTGAGTAGTTTAAACTGAAACCATAGATGAATTTCCATTAGATGGTCCATACATTATCATAACTTGTCCTATCAGATTGACTGCAATACTAGCGATAATGTCTATATCGACCATTATTACTGCCATTATTCTATATTTAAACACTAGGTACTTGAGATTATATGTAGCGGTAAATCCTGCATATACTGTTCTTTTCACTGTACTATTAATGTTCTCACTACAGGCTGAACAAATAGCAGAATACGACAGGGATTCAGCAGATAATCAGACCAAATATCAGTCAAAATATGGAACAAAATCTTGCAATTACGTCAGCAGTAGTGAAAAAGTTGATGATATCAAGGTACCAGTAAAAACAGTAGAGTCTAATGCTTTAGATGAACTCCTTGATTCTGTTGTTTCACCATCATCACATGAAGTCCAAGTACCAGTAAAAACAGTAGAGTCTAATGCTTTAGATGAACTACTTGATTCTGTTGTTTCACCATCATCACATGAAGTCCAAGTACCAGTAAAAACAGTAGAGTCTAATGCTTTAGATGAACTACTTGATTCTGTTGTTTCACTATCATCACATGAAGTCCAAGACATTAGTAATCATTCTGTAACAGAAAAATCACAAGAGGGAAAAGTGATTGACTTGGAAGAGGATTTAAATGATCTTTTGTCCTCAGGTAATTGTAACATTCTTCTTAAGATATGGATTATAAGTCTTGAAATGCCAAAGCTGTTGGACCTGACAAACTTTTTCTGCCATTGACTTTTTATTTAACCATCAAATTTTTAGGGGGTATTTTTCAGCCAAATAATCTTGCAATTTCTACAGTGTGGAGTTATAGAATGGTGAATTGTATATCTATTTTGTGTTAATAAATCCGTTCCACATTTTTTCTAGCTAGATCATTAAAACTTTATAGAATGTTTGCATATTGATTGACATTTTTCATCTCACATTGTAAGCACTCAAAATTGTTGTATTTTAATGTAGGATAAATGATAATTGTGGTGTTCTTCCAAAATTTCCATTTCTTTAATAATTATATTTTGACATGGGTATCATATACCTGATACTGTCATTGCAGGGATATCGTTATGTATACTGTCATTGCAGGAGTATCGTTATGTATACTGTCGTTGCAGGG
>MJUT01015293.1:73207-83727 GCA_002080005.1 Gigantidas platifrons | reverse complement strand
TTGCAGGGATATCGTTATGTATACTGTCATTGCAGGAGTATCGTTATGTATACTGTCGTTGCAGGAGTATTGTTATGTATACTGTCATTGCAGGAGTATCGTTATGTATACTGTCATTGCAGGAGTATCGTTATGTATACTGTCATTGCAGGAGTATCGTTATGTATACTGTCGTTGCAGGGGTATCGTTATGTATACTGTCGTTGCAGGGGTATCGTTGTGTATACTGTCATTGCAGGAGTATCGTTATGTATACTGTCATTGCAGGAGTATCGTTATGTATACTGTCATTGCAGGGGTATCATTATGTATACTGTCATTGCAGGAGTATCGTTATGTATACTGTCATTGCAGGGGTATCGTTATGTATCTGTCATTGCAGGGGTATCGTTATGTATACTGTCATTGCAGGGGTATCGTTATGTATACTGTCGTTGCTATTTTTCTTCTGGCAGATCATTTCTTGGGAAACTTTGTTTAAGATAAATGTACTATAAATTTGCTGTAATCTATATTTTAATGAGAACATTTTATATACTTTCAGGAGAACAGCAAGTAGAAAAATCACCTGTGAAACAAGAAACAGTAGAAATTAATCATATATCTGAAGGTATACAAGGTTTCTTTTTGAACTGTAAATATTGCTAAAGTTGGCGTTAAACACCAATCAATCAATCAATCTTTTTGAACTGTAGATTATCATTCCTGCATAGCTGAGCTGACACACAGGGATCACCATACCACCTCTTTGCCACACTTGATGGATATAAATCAAAGTTTATTATATTTCTTCTCATAACCTACTGATTTGCAACTACCCCCGGTACTATTATTTTTTCTTGAAATTTATGTTTTATGGGTTTTTAAGTTTTGTCAATAATGCACATCTATTAAGGGTAGTGGACATGCACCTTTCCTGTCGGTGTCAGTATTAAAGATGGGAGTTTTTTTAATTGTCAAAAAGGGTGAGGGGAGGGGGGTTGAAGTTTGTTAAGAACTATGGTTCCACAGATATAGATGAAGTAGGTATAAAAAAAAACAAGAAATGGTCTGCCTTGTATTCGATACTTCATGTACAAAGGGAAATAACTCAAGTTATAATAATGAATTTCTTATTTTCTCATGTTTGTTATATCTATAGGATTTAAATATTTTACAGCTAACAAAAATACATGTATATTATAAAGCATCTGAAATGTTTTAAAGCACCACAAAAGTAAAAACAAAAATATTACACAAAAAAGTGCAGTAGAAATATTGTATACTAATCTGAATTTATATCAAAATCCTAAAATGGAGGTAGTTACTAAGTATTTCATCTATGACACTCTATACACATAGTTTTACCTACCAATATCCACTTTCTGTGTTCTAAAAATCAAATTTTATTATCAGTAATTTTTGCATTTTCCCTTTGATCTCAATGAAGTATATTGTCAGTATCAATGAGCTAACCAATAATGAAAATTATCAGTCAGTGTGATGCCAACACATTATAACATTACTTATCAAAACAATAACGTCAGTTTGAAAGTCTTGACGACATACATTATCACCAAAATTAAAGCTTTTCCTATCGAACTTGCAATACAAGCAACATTGACTGCCTTTATTCTACATTTATTGTACTTTTTAAATCTAAAACCTCTCACAATGATCATAGTTAATATATTTAATTTCTACGATACTGACAGAAAATGTAATAATAATTAGAGGTTTAGGTTTGTTTTATGGTGTTTAAGGCCACTTTCAACATAATTTCAGTTATATCATGGTGGTAAGTTTTATTGGTGCAGGAAACCTGGAGTACCCAGAGAAAACCACCGACCAGTCGCAAGACACTGACAAACTTTATCACATAATGTTGTATCGAGTACACCATGCTATGAACAGGGTTCGAACTCACAATTTTAGTGGTTATTGACACTGATTGCACAGGCAGTTGTAAATCCAACTACCATACGACCATGACACCCCTGTGTAATAATAGTTAGAGGAAAAGTAAGGGTTATATCTGCATTATGTTATACACAGGGGGATTAATATTTTACTATTGTAGTAGGTACAATATATATGTATATAATTCTGTTATTTCAGATAATGACTTAGAAGACTGGTTAGACAGTGTGTTGGACAGTTGACAAAAGTTTCACAAGACAATATTTATTGGTGCTACAAGAAATGAGCTATGAACTCTGTCATATTACTACCAAAAGCTTTTATGGCCCTGCTGCTAGGCATCTTGAGCATTAACTTTTTCCCATGTCCGTCATAAATGTGGTTTCCGCTCAAGGACTTAAGTTCCACACAAGCAAATCATTTGAAATTAATGAATAAATGTCAGGGACCATGAAAAGAAGGCCAAGTTCGATTTTGTACTTTACCTCTTTTTCCGTTCTGGAATTATGCCCCTGTTTACTTTAGCTGAAAGCAGAGACATCCATGTCATATGGACAGATTCTTCCAATTTTTTTTTATATTAACCAAAGTTTCATACACATTGCTACAGACTGTTATAAATCCTTATTGCTGACAGTATAATAACTATCAATGCTGAAAATGTTTAGATACATGTATTTAAAGATATAACCAATACAATAGTTGGTTTACTTGTATATAACTGTTTAAACTTAAGGAAATGGAGCAGAATGATTGGACTTTTTCAATGGAATAGAGCACAAAAGAAATGCTGCAAGTCACTGACAACTTTTATCACATAATGTATCAAGTGCACCTCGTCATGAGCAGGATTTGGGATTTACAACTTTAGTGGTGAAAGGCACTGATTTCATGGGTAGTTGTAAATCCAGCTATCATAGGTTTAGGTATGGTTTATGGTGTTTTAACACCACTTTCAACAATATTTCAGTTATGATAAGGGCATTAGGAACTATTACTGTTCACTGTAGTCAACATATACTGGTTACGATCTTATAAGCAAGATCACTGGACACATCAGTTTCAATCCCTTACTACTGGTTACAACATTGTAAACAAGATCACTAGCAATATCAGTTTGAATCCCATACTGATTACAACCTTGTAAACAAGATCACTGACAATATCAATTTGAATCCAATACTACTAATTACAACATTGTAAACAAGATCACTGACCATTCCAGTTTCAATCTCATACTACTGATTACAACCTTGTAAACAAGATCACTGACCATTCCAGTTTCAATCCCATACTACAGATTACAATCTTGTAAGCAAGATCACTGGCCATCCCAGTTTCAATCCCATACTACTGATTACAACATTGTAAACAAGATCACTGACAATATCAGTTTGAATCCAATACTACTGATTACAACATTGTGAACAAAATCACTGACCATTCCAGTTTGAGTCCCACACTACTGATTGCAACATTGTAAACAAGATCACTGACCATTCCAATACTACTGATTAGAACCTTGTAAACAAGATCACTGACCATTCCAGTCTGAACCCCCTACTGATTACAACCTTGTAAACAAGATCACTGACCATTCCAGTCTGAATCCTGTACTACTGATTACAACCTTGTAAACAAGATCACTAATTCCAGTTTGAATTTCATACTACTGATAACCTTGTTAACAAGTTACAAGATCACTGACCATTCCAGTCTGAATCCCATACTACTAATCACATCCTTGTAAACAAGATCACTGACCATTCCTGTCTGAATCCCCTACTTCTGATTACAACCTTGTAAACAAGATCACTGACCATTCCAGTCTGAATCCCCTACTTCTGATTACAACCTTGTAAACATGATCACTGACCATTCCAGTCTGAATCCTGTACTACTGATTACAACCTTGTAAACAAGATCACTAATCATTCCAGTCTGAATCTCCTACTTCTGATTACAACTTTGTAAACATGATCACTGACCATTCCAGTCTGAATCCTGTACTACTGATTACAACCTTGTAAACAAGATCACTGACCATTCCAGTCTGAATCCCCTACTTCTGATTACAACCTTGTAAACAAGATCACTGACCATTCCAGTCTGAATCCCATACTACTGATTACAACCTTGTAAACAAGATCACTAATTCCAATTTGAATTTCATACTACTGATAACAACCTTGTAAACAAGTTACAAGATGACTGACCATTCCAAACTAGATAGTAAAATGTCTAGCCATATAACTGGGTAAACATTCCAGCTTCAACCTCTTACATATGAATGAACCCTGAACAGTCCAGCTTTATGTTATATACTACAAGTTACAATTGGATTAGAAAGATCACGACCATTCCGACTACAACACAATACTAGTGGTTAATCAATACCAACTAAGCAAGATATCTGGCAATCGCCAGGTTCTGACCAATACTACTGTTTATAACCAGGCATGCAAGATATCCAGCAATCGCCAGGTTCTGACCAATACTACTGTTTATAACCAGGCATGCAAGATATCTGGCAATTGCCAGCTTCTGTCCAATACTACTGGTTTGTTTAAGCATATTTTATTAATTTAATTTGTCTGTATAAGACTCTTGTTATTCTTTTAATTTGTACTTAATTAATGATTGTCCTTTGTCTGCTTTGTATATATGTTTTTGTATAATTGTATGCCATCAACCCCTTGGGGTAAAATTGTGCATTTCAAATAAATATTAAATTAAAATAAAAGACACAAATTGCATAAATAAAGGTTTCGGAAACAGGTAACTATGTCTATGTAAATATATTTATGTTTAAATACAATCTATACATATTCATCAGTTTCACTACTACTTGTTACAACCAAAGAAACAAGATCCTTTACCGTTGAACTGTTAAACATATCATACCCAGGTGAGTGTCAAATACTCCGGGGAGTATGTGTTATTTAAACTCCGGGGAATCTGTGTTATTTAAACTGTGGGGAGTCTGTTATTTAAACTCCGGGAAGTCTGTGTCATTTATACTCCTTGGAGTCTGTTATTTATACTCCGGAGAGTGTTATTTATCATGTACTGGGAGTCTGTTATTTAAACTCTGTGGAGTCTGTGTTATTTAAACTCTGGGAAGTCTGTGTTATTTATACTCCGGGAAGTCTGTGTTATTTAAACTCCGGTGAGTCTGTGTTATTTAAACTCTGGGGAATCTGTGTTATTTATACTCCGGGGAGTCTGCGTTATTTATACTCCGGGGGATCTGTGTTATTTAAACTCCGGGGAGTCTGTTATTTAAATTATGGGGAGTCTGTTATTTATACTCTGGGAGTCTGTGTTATTTATACTCCGCGGAGTCTGTGTTATTAAAAGTATATAACATAAATTTAATACATAAATATATTCATTTGTATACAAACATCCAATTTCAAATTAAACGAGTTTTTACTCAAAACATTTGTCTTAAATATTAAATTAATTTCTGATTTGTTTAAAATTATTATTACCACGATTTCAAATTACATGGAGGTACCGGAATGTTTAGGGGCAAGGGGATTCTTTGAGTCAACTTAATTTGACATAGAAATGTGAACTGGGTTGCAAGAATCTTTATTAAATTAAAAAGGCAATCAAAACTTAAACATTACGTGAAATGTACATGTTTTAATTACACACCGATGTGGTTCAAGCCGGTTGTGTCGACGTTAAAAATGTCCAAAATATACGTGTACGGTCTGTTTTTTTCTTTCTATTATTTTTTTTAATGACGAACAGTAATGCATAGAGTAAATCGTGACTAAATTTTAGTAGCTATTTTCTCTAAAAGTACAAAATAAAACTCGATGACAATTTTCAAATAAATCTATAAGAATTTGAATCCCTGAAACATAAACTGTACTATATATTACTGACACTACTTGTATATTTGCGTTTTTAAAATACATTAAAGAAGCTAACTATAATTTCAACAACTGTAATACAATTGACAAATTAAATATAGACCTAGAATACTAAATCTATCAACACTTGAAGATATAAAAATAGTGGGTTCTTTTATTCAGTGGTTATTAGAACTGAGGAAAGGAGATATCTATATGCAGTTTGCCAGTCACTTAGTCAATTTTTTAAATGATTGTTTCTTAATGAGAAAGTTCATTTAGAAACTGTGGCTATTTTAATATAGCACTAAATACCACTGTCATTCCATGAGTCTGTTATTCTGCATTGTCTCCGTTTATGCCATAACTATTTATTGTAAATGTGTTCGTGCAAATAAAATATTGTCTATTGTCTATTTTATATTTTCTTTTATTGTCTTTTTGTTTGTTTGTAATCTGTATTGTTTCAATCCAATTTGATTTTTGTATAGAAATCCCTCAACTAATATAGGTATGGAAGAAGGCAACATAGAAATGGAAGAAGGCAACATAGAAATGGAAGAAGACAACATAGAAATGGAAGAAGGCAACATAGAAATGGAAGAAGGCAACATAGAAATGGAAGAAGACAATATTCCTACATACAGTAAAAGACCATGTCAGTCTGTAAAAAGACCAGAAACAACAGATACCGATTCTTCAACAGGTAACATGGAAAGGGTAGCAAGGTGGGTGGCACATGTACACAAAGACGAAGGTGACAATATACAAATGAAAGAAGGGAATATTCTTAAAAGCAGGAAAAGAAAATATCGGTGTGTAAAAAGACAAGAAATAGAAGATACAGAACAGAGCAGTGATCGTTTAGAATCGATATCATCAAGTGTTATTAATGGACAAGAACTTAATGACGTCACGGAAAGGGTAGCCAGGTGGATTCTGACTACACCTGAATTCGAAGGTGAAAATATGGAAATGGAAGAAGACAATATGTCAGGAGACGAAGACACGCCCAGATGTGCATATTTATGTATGAACTGTGTAATATTATAGGAACCATTCGAACATGGATTGGCATATATTAGTATTTTATCCCGAGCGTACAATAAAAGAGACAACATTCGTTTACCAAAATTCTCATGTTACCACCAACACTTATATGAGATGAGGGTTGATTTTGTGGTCATTAGGTCGGGTTCACCAAGACCCTGTGTCAACATTTAATTTCCGGACATTATAACTTTATTCCTCGTTTGCGTAGAAAAACCCTATTGGTTTGGGGTCTGTATGTCAAATGTTAAGAACTAATCGGTGATCCTTCAGAATCGACATCATCAGATGTTATTGAGCGGGAATATAATGACGTTATGAAAAGGGTAGTCAGATGGATTCTAGCTATACCCAATTTTCGAAGGTGAAAATATGGAAATGGAAGAAGACAATATTTCAGGAGACGAAGACATGCCCAGATGTGGATATTTATGTAAGAACTGTGTAAGATTATAGGTACCATTCGGACATTCCATTGAAGCTTAATGCGATTATGTAATACTATACAAAATGTACTTGTAATAAATTAATTTTATATTTATTAATTTCTGTTTTCTGTCTTTATTGTTGACCGACTGAGTACCCGAGTCTGTCAATCTAATCAAACATGCTCAAGTAAAATGTGTCGCATTTTGTTGAGAAAAAATGTCAGATTTGCTGGTTTTCAAGGACATTGGGATAATATGATATGTCATTTGTAATTCTTGGAGTGTGGCTTTTATATTTGAGCATATTATGACATTTGAATGTTACGATAAAAAACTGAAACTAGTGTATTCGATAGTCAGTGAGCATTCGTTCTACCTGAGAATGTAAAAACTGGATTTTTGACACAAAAACAGATGTCCCCCTCCCTCCGTCATTCTGTCATTTATTGATAAAGATACCTGTAATTCCCACTTAAAATGTAGGAAGATGTTTGACTACAAGTTTTGTTGTTGAAATATTCCAAGTCTAAAAGGACACAATCTGATCACAATTCATATCTCTCAACCATATGATACCAGTAAAGGGTGGCAAGTGAGATGTCTTATTTTAATCACTTCTCTAAGTAACTTCTTCAAAAATAGTCCTATCCAACTTGTGCGCGAGTGATAGATTGTTTTTAAACGCCAAGTGAGCCATTTTTCAGCCATATCATGGCGAGATCGAGTTGCATTTCGATATGATGATGATGTCCGCTTTGTACTAGACCAAGATATCGACCAGAAAGAACGAAAAAAAGATAAACATGTATGCTGTTATATCACATTCGACCCCATTTATCATTTAACAGTTATAACAAACAAAATAGGGGCAATCCTTAATGACTGAAGGCGGTTGTACGGTGTGAATAAAGGGAAGAAAGTGAAAGATCTGATTTTTAAACAGATTGCATGAATTGTATGTTTTGTTTGTTTTAACTACAACCTGGAAAACTGCTTATTGCTCCTTTAATTTTGGTTATTTAAGAAATAATTCATGAAAGCTTTAATTTGTTACGAGTTTAAAATGGATATTAAAGTATTATATTATCCCGAGCGTACAATAAAAGACAACACAATTCTTTTACCAAAATTCTCATGTGACCACCGACACCTATATATGAGAAAGGGATTGATTTTGAGGTCATTATGTCGGGTTAAAAAACAAGACTCTTTAATTTCCGGGCATTATAACTTTATTCCCCGTTTGCGGAGAAGAAATCCTATTGGTTTGGAGTCAGTATGTCAAAGGTCAATGTCTATATGTTGATATGTTACAGGTAAGGTTACATATCACGTGATTCCTCACACTTTTTCTGTCATTTTCTATACTTTTAAAAAACCAACCTCATTTTTCCTCACCAAAATAGCAACTCGTCCATCTCCGATACGAACTTTTACTGTTTTTTTAATCGTGTGCTTGATTGGTAAGAATTTAGACTTATGAATAGGGGTGTTATGGTGTTTTTACGCCACTTTCAACAATATTTAAGTTGTTTCGTGGCGATCAGTTTAATTGGTGGAGGAAACCTGAGTACCCGCAGAAAACCACCGACCTGTCGTAAGTCATTGACAAACTTTACCACATAATGTATCGAGTACACCTCGTCATGAACGGAGTTCGGATTCACAACTTTAGTGGTGATAGACACTGGTTGCATAGGTAATTGTAAATCCAACTAATATACGATCACGACCACGACTGATCCTGCTTGATTGGTAAGAATTTCGACTTGGGATTAAACATGTTTTTATTTCTGGTGTAATTGTTTTCACATATTACTATTCCTTTGCAGCTGTTGACATGGACGAATTTGAATGTAATATGGTGCAACCTCGAATAAGTCATTTTTATGTGTAACTGAAAGTGACGGTTCATTTTCCTATTATAGATCGACTATTTAATTTTTCGTGTGGGGAAAATATATTATTGTCTGAAAAACAATTTGTCGTTATTTTAGTTATCAAAACAAAAGTTATTTACAAATATTAATGAATTGTCTCTTTGATGTCAATTTAATTAAAGATGATTAAACAAAAAACACATAACAATTTGTATAAACAACGTCTAAATGTAAAAAAAAAATACAAAATAAGTTTTTAAATTTAATCAAATTATTATTTCCTTGGAAGTACCGATTTGCCTTTCATTCAGTACCGATATGTCTAGTACCGAGTACCGAAATGTCCAGTACCGAGTACCGAAATGTCGTATATGTTCAGTACCGAGATGTCCAGGTACCGAATTGTCCTGATACCGTTTGACCCTGTGGAACTTAACGAACACTTTTGGTCTTGGTTATGATGTTTAGCGCCACTTATTACAGTTATATCGTGGCGGTAAATTTTTTGATGAAATTTCAAGAAAAATACTGATTTTTCATGAAAAAAACATAAAATCTGATTTATGCTTCGTGTAAAAATATTTGGCTCGGGACAACCACACCCCTTATAAGTTAAATGGTGGACTAGATTAATTTTTCCATGTTATATACTGGTACGACAGTGACCAGTCAGTCACGTAGCATCATTTTCAGACTTGGGTGTTTACTCAGACAACATTTAACAGATAAACTGTAATCACTCAAATTAATGGTTTGGCAAACAAAAATTTTTTTTTTGGCATTGAAGAATTAAGAAAATATATTCTTCCTCTTTATCAAAGTAAATAATCGTATCGGAACAAGTTGTCAAGGAGATAAGAAACAGATAGAAGGATTGAAATGTATACTTCTAGCCTCAAGAAATTTTCTACAAATTGTTTTATCTTGACGATCAGATAACGCACGTGCATAATGAATCTCTTTGTGACTTAATTAGTTTAAGGTGAGCGATGTTGACATGTAAACAACGAAGCAATACACATCTCCTTCTTCTGACAATCATCTTCATATTAATTCATCACACATGCTTTACCATGACATGTAATGGAAAGGGGCGGATTCAATTAATCACTGCTATTCTGTGGCACATGATTGTCGTGTAAATCAAATCAAACACCAACAAATGACGGTTTTAAACGTCTCTACGTAAGTTAATCAAGACTTTAGATGCTAATATAATCGTAGGAGCCGGGGCACATGTCTTCTCCCCCCACACTTTCAATAGTGGGGGAGGGGGGAGGGGCTGTGTTTCTGTCCCCTTTTTTCCAGTCAACTTACAATATATGCCCCTCCACTTTTCTGTCCAGTTTTCAAAGCTTGACCCCAATTTCGGGTCCCATCGCAAGTCCCCCCCCCCC
>MJUT01015293.1:45973-69541 GCA_002080005.1 Gigantidas platifrons | reverse complement strand
AAGTTTGTCAGTGACTTGCTACAGGTCGGTGGTTTTCTCTACTCGATACAACATTATATGATCAAGTTTGTCAGTGACTTGCTACAGGTCAGTGGTTTTCTCTACTCGATACAGCATAATGTGATAAAGTTTGTCAGTGACTTGCTACAGGTCGACGGTTTTCTCCCGTTTTCTCCACCAATAAATCTTACCGTCACGATATAACTGAAATATCGTTGAAATTGACGTTAAACACCATAACCCTTAACATTGAAATAATAAGCAGTATTTCATGACAAATACACCATCCAGTACCCGGACTTCTCTAACAGACGGTTATGTAAACCAGTGACATATTATTAACAGTTGTATTCCTTTGTACAAACTACAAACAACACACTCCAAACATCAAAAGTGTTGAAAATTACATGTTCATATTTTTGTTTGTAGCCGCCTTATGCACGGTTCGACGACTCTTTTATTTTGAAAAAAAAACTGTACACTTTTTGCGAGTATCGAGAGAAAATCTAATTTCCGGAATTGTATAGGAATTTGTTCTTTGAAGCCATTCACATACCCGTACACGAGAGCCTGGGGAATAGGTATGTGTCAGACTAATGTCATTGGGTGTCGATATGGCACCGGTCGCGTGCCTCGCATCACACTTGTTGTCAATAGGTATAAGTAGACTCTATTAATCTGTTTGTTTGTAACTAATTACGAGTATTTATCGCAACATGTCAACAAACGAGTGTTTATAATTGAATGAAATTGACCAGGAACCCACAATGTTGAAAATGTGATATAATTACCCTATTACAAAAGTCATCAAATGATTAGACATTAATTGGTAGCATCTTCATCGATGACTCACAAAGGAATTTTACCGTTATAGTAAATAAGTATGTTAAAATTATAATCAATATCACTTTCCATTCGTTACATAATGTGACAATTGTCTGTAAAATTAACTAACTGATATAAATGATTTATACACGCAATGTATTTCAGCGTGGTATTTTAAGTACTTCAGAAGTCATATATTTGCGTTAACCTGTATTTTACCGAAGCGTATTATGGCAAAGTTGGAATTACCCAGATTAAAGGTGCGAAAGCGATGTGGCGGATTTGCGATGTCGATTTCAACATCGCTACCCCATCGCAGCGACAACGCACGACATCGCTGACCATCGCTAGAGAAAATTTTCGTCGCAAATTTCATCGCTAGCTGTCGCAGCAGAGTTGAATTTACATTTTGTATTGTAGTATCGCTACCGTCGCTAAGTAATTGCCATCTGAAATCATAACAAAAATATTATCAAAATCACTAGACCACACGAACTAAAAACGATAGTAGCGACACGACAAAAAAGCAATGATTTCACAATAGTATTTCTTCTCCATCGCAACAATTTTATTGCTCGTCGCATCGCTGTCGCACCCGGAGTATAAATCCACCTTAAAGTTGACATTTTGAAAAATAAAAATTCGGCACAATAAGCTTCGGTACCAGAGACATATATAACAATTGTATGTCTCTGGTTTAACTTGGTTAAATCTGTATATAATAATTATATGTCTCTGATTTAACTGGTTAAATTTATACGTCTCTGATTTAACTTGATTAAATCTGTATAAAACAATCATATATCTTTGAATTGGCTTGGTTAAATCTGTATAAAATAATTATATGCCTCTGATTTAACTTGGTTAAATCTGTATCAGACAATTATATGTCTCTGATTTAACTTGGTTAAATCTGTACAAAACAATTATATGTCTCTGGTTTAGCTTTGTTAAATCTGTATAACATAATAGTATGTCTCTGATTTAACTTGGCTAAATCTGTATAAAACATTCATATGTCTTTGAATTAACTTGGTTAAATCTGTATAAAACAATTATATGTCTCTGGTTTAGCTTGGTGAAATCTGTATAAAATAATAGTATGTCTGATTTAACTTGGCTAAATCTGTATAAAACATTCATATGTCTTTGAATTAACTTGGTTAAATCTGTATAAAACAATTATATGTCTCTGGTTTAGCTTGGTTAAATCTTAATAGTATGTCTCTGATTTAACTTGGCTAAATCTGTATAAAACTTTTATATGTCTGAATTAACTTGGTTAAATCTGTACAAAATAATTATATGTCTCTGATTTAACTGGTCAAATCTATATGTCGCTGATTTAACTTGGTTAAATCAGTATAAAACAATCATGTCTTTGAATTAACTTGGTTAAATCTGTATAAAATAAGTATATGTCTCTGATTTAATCTGGTTAAATCTGTTTAAAACATTTAAATGTCTCTAATTTAACTTGGTTAAATCTGTATAAAACAAATATATGACCCTGATTTAACGTGGTTAAATCTGTATAGAACAAGTACATGTATATGTCTCTGATTTAACGTGGTTAAATCTGCATAAAACAAGTATATGTCTCTGATTTGACGTGGTTAAATCTGTATAAAACAAGTACAATGTATATGTCTCTGATTTAACGTGATTAAATCTGTATAAAATAATTATATATCTCCGATATATAACTTGGTTAAATCTGTATAAAATAAGTTATGTCTCTGATTTAACTTGGTTATATCTGTATAAAATAATTATATGTCTCCGATTTAATTTGGCATGATTATGTCTCTAATTCAACTTGGTTAAATCTGTATAAAACAATTATATGTTTTTGATCTAACTTGGTTAGAAATGTATAAAATAATTATATGTCTCTGATTTAGCTTGGTTAAATCTGTTATCTTCAACAATTAAAAAATAGAGTATATTATTAAGACATAATGTCATGCTAAGTTTGATCTGGGGGTAATATACAAAATGTAGCAATGTTTTATTGCTCCCATGTTTGATATATGTCGAGGTTGATAAGATTTTGAATAGTTCATAATCATTAAAAGATAACTTAAGTATGTTACAAGCACGTCGTTGTTATAAAGATTGAAATGAAACCAAATCACGGTTTATCAGTGTACAGTACTTGTAGAAGCATTACATGTTGACAGTTTGTCTAACAGGGCTAGTTTAGCAATTATAACAGTTAGTCTTGTGACGTACTTGCGATCGTTCTACATGTATATGGTTTGGTGGTGGTGTTGTGGTGTTTAACGCCACTTTTAACAATATTCCAGCTATATCTTGGTGGTCAGTTTTATTGGTGGAGGAAACCAGAGTACCCGGAGAAAACCACCGACCTGCCTCAAGTTACTGACAAACTTTATCGCATAATGTTGCATCGAGTACACCTCGCCTGAGCGGGATTCGAACTCACAACGTTAGTATATGGTTTGATGAGTTCCAGGTGGTTGGGTGGTCGGGTGTTTTGCGTATCAATTTTTCTTTGCCTTCTAGCATTTTCATTTCTTTGCAGATAAAATACACAAGCTACTTTATATGGACAGTAGATCTAGCACGCAAGTTAGTTCGAGAACCTATTTTTTTTCTCCAAGACTTTAAAGAGTTATGTCCCTTGAATGTGTAAACAAAGTGTGAAGATGTTATTGGTAGCAAATCAACAAAATACGTTCATTTGTCCTGACCAACTCCTCTATCATTTGTCCTATTTTCGTAAGGCATTGCATAATATCTGATCATGATGTTTAAACATTAAAAACATGTATGACTTTTGATTTTCCCAAGAGTTAAGACCCTTTAATTGAACTTGTTAATAATATCATCAGCAACTCCTCCTATACAGTGTTTGTAAGATTTTTAGATGGAAAGTAGGTCTGTTGTTAGATCATATTGTACAGATATGCTTGTCGGTAAGACGTTCCAGTTCAATGCTTTTTCCAAGAGTTACGGTTATAGACAACTGTTTTTTTTTCAAACACCTTGGAATATTAGTAACTTTTAGAGTACACCTTTTTATTGAAACAAATCTGTATTTATTGATAATGTTCCCCATTAATAGCTATAAAATGCAAATTTTGAGAGTTGATGGGGGAAGTGTCAAGAAAAATAATAATCCCTTATTGCAATGATAAATCAACAATATTCACGATCCAGTTGCCAAATTTACCATAAAAGTCAAAATACAGCAATATGACGTTTGCAGTAACAATTTTGATAATACCTGAAGTTTTCATATCCGGATTTTCTGTGAGTTTAGAGTAACGTTCGTATGACAGATTATTCGTGTCCGTTGGTACTGGTGTTTTTAGAAGTCGTATGGGGTTATTTGGGGTCAGGTGAAGAAAAACTAATAATGATCGTAATTAAAGACGGCGTGGACAAATTAAAGTAGACTTGGTCATTTTAATCGGTGTTGAGATTACTAACGGTTTCGCTGGACATTATTAACGTTGATTTATGATAAAAATTAATCAAATTATTATTAGAAATATTAATGGTTATAGTAATCATCAGGGAAAGTTTGATTTGTAAACTAATGGCTCAATACGGACCTTTCGTAACTTCTCTAGTTACAACGTTCAAAATATCATTCGGCATATTTCTGATAAAAGTAGATTAACATTTCTGAGATTTGTATGCTTCGTTTGTATAATTTTGAATTTTGACAGACGACAAAACTGTAATTGAGCAGAATCTTGGTAATGACAATTAATTGTAAAATAATGAGATTTAAGTATTCGGATTATCTTGTTATTTTACTATCGATCAATGTCAAATGTATTTCTCTCAATTTCGGAATCGAAATATTCCCTGCATCTTAAGACTCTCGCCCAGCTGTTCTGTCTAGCACGGAACGTTAGAATTATATATTTATTGTATGTGATCTATTATTTACATTTATGTTTGTAGCACAAGCGCTTGTGGCATAAAATTATACTTCCTGTTTTACATAATTTCAATAAAAAATTCTTAACTACTTCATCTCCTTTTCGTTTATTTAGCATATTCGCTGGCGGCCACATCTATACAATGGTATGGTAACAGCAGCTTCAGCCTACCCGTGAGAACCCTCTGCTATTGGAAAGTCGAAAGAGGAAGGGGTAACCCCATGCCACATGCGGCCTTGATTTGTATGTGAGGAATCGGCAAGATGAACACTATAATCGAACAGTACATTATTCAAGTGTAGTTATACGTGAATAAAACCAAAGCTTGTACATGCATGTTTATAGGTTATGACCGTAACTACATCGACAAATGAAGCAAATTCCTCATTGCCAAAGCGTCCAATATATACAAAGAAAATTATGTATACTAAATTGTTGGGTTTTTGTTTGTTTGTTTTGTTTTGTTTTTTTTAAATAAAACGACACTTATGTGTCTCTTTGATTTAAATTACACTGCAAAATGTTACAAGCATTGTGGTAAAGCGCTTCGGCAATATTCTGTATAATGAGAGAGTTATTATGGAACACAAAAACCGTCCTATATTATCGAATCTATGTATTATACACTTGCTTTAATCTATATATATATATGGAATGTTTCCATATTGATATGTGAAACTTTTTTTGGAGTGGTTGGTTGGGAGTTATGTCGGGAGTTTTTTTTTCTTCACAAGAGATGTTTTTCTTTCGTCTTTATATATGGTTCGTTTCTGTGCCTCATTTGCAAATACATGTATTAAACAAAATAATAATAAAATAAATTATTGATTTATTTCCCATTCAGTATATTATGTAAATAAAAATATATGCCAAAATCCATCTCTCACAAGTTTCAATGGTTTGAATGTGACAAGTTAACAAAAATAATGGCGAATAATTGTTATTCTTCAAATTTTTTAATTTCGGTTAAGCTAATCTTCAGTGGGAAAATAACACAAGAACCATTTTGAAAATAAAATAAAATGTATCGTAAATACAATATTTTAATGTATAAATCGTAGAAACCCTCGTTTTCGCTTGTCATTTCCGGTGTTTGCGAAAGCTAATGTTTATTTTGTTTGGAATGTTTTGACATAGATATAATATAATTGGCATGTACATTCTACATGGATAAAGGTATGATATCCCAAGTACTACATGTAATGTACACCCAGCTAATATGTGTATGTTCAATGTAATTAACTTGTGTTGACCTTCCCACGTTCATTTGTTGTGTACTACTTGTAAGCGACCCAACAACATTTGCAGAGGATGGTCAAGTTTTGTTTGGTTTTTATTGTGATAGAGCGAGCGCAATATGTAAATACTTGACATTTTCGGCGAGTCTCATATTAGATAACATGATATATATCTACACAACAGCTTACTATTATTGTCTGTGACATATCTTTATCATAACCGAATGCTTCAGTGTGTTTTACAGCCAACTGTTCTCTGTGGTATGGTAGAGGGAACAATGTGTGCTCCAAATCTTTGTCGGAAGGACATGTTTGAATAAAAAGAGACGAATTTGTCCAAACGAAACATGGAACAACTTGACGTAAAATTTGTATTATGTATCATATTGTTTTCCTACAAAACATACAAGAAAATGCACTCATACTTAGCATGGTTCAAAGAATAAAATAGTTTTACGTCGAAGCCTTAGTTTCTTTTTGCGTACGTGTTTGTTGTTATGTTGATTCCAAATATTAGTACTGTATAGTTACTATAGATCATGGAACGAGTTCAAACACCGCATTTGCTAGTAAACCGTATAGGAATGTGGTTTACGTAAATCCTTTCGTACGAAGTGTTTTTTAGTCAATTGTCTCGTGGTAAAAGCACGTGACACAAGAACAGACGCAGTACATACTGCGACGAATGTCTAATCCCTTCTTTGAATTCTTTCGGATGATCATACAGCGCAGTTTAGGCATGGCATCAAGTGTTTTTCTTGTTTTCTTGATGATAAATTTGTAATAAGTTTGGCTGGGAATCAGATGAGATATTTGAACAACAAAAACATCATTTGACATGTAGCACCGTAACCCAAAAAAGAAATGTTTTCCCACGATCAGTAACATCACAAGGGCTATCCAGATGACTTGAATCGTGATCATTCTTGATGTAAAACTTAGATTTATGATTCTTATTTTCATTAAGACCTATCGAGTATACTGTTTCGAAATTACATATACCTAGGACAACTCTATCAAAATGAAGCAAGCTCTTTTGTTCGAGTACACACACATTTATAAAGGCTTTCTGAATTTACAATGAAAGTTGCAACTTGCTTTTCTCTCGACAAAGACATGCATTTAAAGACAGAGTTTTAGATTTTTAACTTTCCTTAGATTTCGATTATCATACACTTCTTTACACACATTTTTTGTACATAGTGAACTATTATTTGTTTATTTAATAGAAATAACAAATATTATATTTGTTATTGTTATAATATCGTGTTCTGATTCCGAGATCAATGCGCTACAGAAAATATTCCCTTAGCTCCTTGAAGTGATTCCCCCTCATATACTTTATACAAAGATTTGCAATACATACAGAGTACCAGATTCGTCTGGCTTGAGTGTGACTTTAGTATGAAATTTATAGAACATTCTCTTAAAGGGAAATAATCCAGTTTTCTAATATTACTTATCAAATTTGTCCAAAGAGCAGAGGCTCACGACACCATAACATTGCACATTTAAATAACATTTTTTTTCTTTAAACGTATTGCATGCAAAACATGACACATATTTTGATTCATATCAAGGGCGATAACTTGCCATCTGAATGAAATGATTATCTTCGCTTGATTGTCACTTTATTATCATGACACACGTCAATAGTTAGTGGATGATCATTATCTTTATTGCTCATTAAAATAGCCAGGGATATTATTAAAAGAACCGTTATTCGAGATGTGTATCGACAGATGACCATCAAATATTGTTCTCTATTGTCCAGCAGAAGTCTTTGATCATTCTTATTATTTCAAACTAAAGAAACATTCATACATTTCAAAACGTTTTGCAACAATTTCGTGAAAACAATTAAAAGATAAAAGTAACATATGTCACAATAACGGTAGCAATACATCACAAAATGACGTGGCCTTAGGTCAACTCGAGACATACACTATAGTGCTATGGTGATAAGGTATGGCTGATGATGACTAAATCCAGACACCAACGAAAAGACTCGCCTGCAAATAAGAGTCAGTCCTGCAATAGATTACCTGAGAGAGTTAAAAAAAGAAATCAGTACATTAAAAGTATTTGTATTTGGAAAAGAAATAGTTGATCAAAAATGAAAGTTTATTTCTTGATTCTTTCCAATATAAGTAAGAATAGATGTTGGTTTGTTGAATCTTATTTTTGTTTTACCTTTGGGGTTTGGGGTTTGGCGATTACCCCCCCCCCCCCNCCAATTTTCTTAAAATAAAGATACACCAAACATCTAATTTGATTATAAAGATCCGTAACTGGACCCTAAACCAAACCCAACGTCCTCGGTAGGGAAAGGGATCGATCTTGTAAACATGAAACAGGAATATTATTATTTAGAAAATTAAATCTTGCGTCACTCGAGATTACCAAAATCATCATAGCGTAAAGGGATTATTCGTACACTTGTTGACGTTGTTATCGCCCCTTGATGTGGTGAGAATAAACACATTAAGATAGTCTTAAGGCTACAAATCGCTATTTAATTGGTAAAATTATTTTATCAATAAAATCACAGCTTATGTTATTCATTATATTAAACATCACAGAGTGTATAACATGAAAGACCGTATCAATTAAATAATTATTGGTTCTAAGTAAGCATTGGTATTATTATCTAATCTTACAATCAAATAGAAATAAACAGTGTTTATATACTATAACATTGATCTTATATACTATCATCATTTACTTACAATCTATCACACAACAAAGAGAACAGATATCTTAACTAACAGAAATCGTGTGTCTTTAATAAAAGAAATGCCCTGTCTTGTACAGATGGTCGATAAAAATATAGATATATACAGATAATTAAAAACAACGAGACGTCCGAATAGTGTGAAAATGGGGTGGGGTCGGGGTTATAGTGTTTAACGCCGCTTTCAACAATATTTCAGGTATATCGTGGCGGTCAGCTTTATTGGTGGATGAAACCGAAGTGCCCGGAGATAACTACCGACCTACCATAAGTCACTGAAAAACTTTATCACATAATTTTGTATCGAGTACACCTGGCTTGAATAGGATTCGAACTCATCAACTTTGTGGTGATATGCATTGACTGCATAGGTAGTTATAAATCCAACTATCAAACGATCACGACCACGACGGCCCCTAGTGTAATAGGGCGACTATTGTTGAGATACATATACAGCATATACACCACTGGGGTAAAGCTGATGACTATGAACTTATCACAAGGAAATCACAAATTACGAATTGAAAAATGTATATGAAAGAGAAAATCCGATTTTGAAAAATCGCAAAGATGACCGTAACTGAAAACTGAGATGACCGTAATTGCAGTTTTCAGTTACGGTCATCTTAGCGATTTTTTAAAATCGGATTTTCTCTTTCATATACATTTTTCAGTCGTAGTTTGTGATTTCCTTGTGACAAGTTCAAAGATTACTATCGTACTAATGCACGTGTCATTTAAAATATATTATAGAAACAATTTAATCGACAAAAAAGATTCTTACTTAATTTCATGTCCGCCATCTTGGGATGACCGTAATTTACAGTTACGGTCATCAGCTTTACCCCAGTGATACACAGGCGCATGTAACAAAACATTGTATACAATAATACACCCAGCAATGCTGTTGTAAATACACCCTCTACATGCTCTAATATCAGTTAGAGGTCGTTGATACAGGTCGATGTTACAGGCGGTTGCTTTTGTCAATGTTGTAATAGGAAAAATAGGTAAACTCGTTCACAAACAAAATGAAATCTGTTCTCACGACCTTTTTAAAAAAAAAATTATATAACATTATTATTGTACAAGTTAAGTGCATTACTATTGAAACAAAAGAAGTTGTCCGTGTTGGATATAACGGGCTTCTTTTTCTGCATTCGTACTCAGATGAAGGCTTTGATGCTGCCCACCTCAGCCTTCCATTGACTATTCATGCGAAAAAAAGAAACCCGTTATATATACCGGGGTATATCAAATACGGACTGCTTCTTTTGTGTCAGTAGCACTGTATCTGATACATACACAGTAACTAAAAAAATGTTTTTAGTCGTAAGTATTAGATAATAACAATAATTCTAATAATAAACTGATTATAAGATAAACAAGATGTTAGATATTCGTGATTTTTTTTAGCAGAACCTAATTATTTCCCACGGTTATACTATTCTTTGAAAATTCTGACAGAAACCGTTGTACAGGTATGTATACAGATTTGTATACAGATGGTTGCGGTATCTTATCCATTTTCTGTAGAAATAAAACTCACGTTCAAATAGATTTATTGTTTTATGCTTAAATGCAGCCCTACCTCATCTGAGGTTTTAATTCAATATAAAAAGTGTATTGAAAGTGTATTGCTATTTGCTATTTTTTTTTTCGGGGGGGGGGGGGGGGGGNGGGGGGGGGTGGGGGGTGTGCTTCGTGTTTTCTTTTTTTGTATCAAAACAAAATAGTGTTGCAAGTACTTTGATGATCAGTATAATACACAATGATAATCTATTATTATCAATATAGTGGTACCTTGTGGTAGTGCACACCATAAACCAAGCACCGGGTGTGATTATAAGTTAATACTTAAATTTTTTCGATAAGCGAACAAAAATTAAACATGGAAATTCGCCACATTTTAGTATATGATGTACTATTGTTTGAAAATACAAGAAATTGTGCTGAATGAGGACGGCGCGTAAGAACCCCGGCCAGAGAAATAAAAAAAAAATCTCAGTTTTATGGCCGTTATAGCCGACTATCACCATCTCCCCTTGAAGCCGCGTGTTACATATCTGTTAAATTTATTGTATATATATTTATAAAACACCCAAATATCACCGTGTATCCATTTTATATACCGGACAGAGTGTATATCGGGTAGGGTTTTCCTTTTGTTGTATTTTTGTTACTCTTCGGAGTTATTGAGAAAGTCTAATTTATTATATATTTTTTTCTCTAACAAGCAATTTGTAAAAGTTTAGTAATTGTCGAGTCATTTACGATTTCCTATTAACCTGTTATCAAAAGTGATATATTATTTTGACGTTCGTTCTGATTTCCTACTAATTATCGGATTTATGAATGTTAACTAGCCAACTGACACACTAAGTTAGACAACTTGATATATGACACTAAATACTGTTGAAAATCTCTCCATTTATATTACTGTCATACTGCCATATATCAGTATATACAAAATAAAATAAATTATAAACTTACAGGTTGAAAATACCAAGACAGGGATCAATAATTTTAATATGATATTGTTTCAAATCGATATTTCGTCCTTTGTTGGAAAAAATGTCAAATATTTCCGCAAATTGCTCACTTTGTTGTGCATGCAAGTAGGCCCCTTGTTTAAAAAAAAGGGCATGTGTACTGGTGATGGTTCCCAAGGCTGAAACACAGAGCTGCTCAGTGCGTCCCCGGGTAGCGGATAGGGGAGGAAACAGTAGTACCCGGAGAAAATCAGACTTGCGCAAGTCACTGACAAACTTTATCACATACTGTTGTATCGAGTACTCCTCGCCATGAGCGGGATTCGAACTCACAACTTTAGTGGTGATAATATTTCAGTCTCTCGTAAATCTTTGAAACAATGAAAAATGAATACGAAGTGATGAATGAACTAGATTAACTTGCTCTTACAGAAGCTGTTTAGGCTGCTCTCCCGTCCGACGAATATGGGGAATTCAAAATGGAAGCGGGTTTCGAAATTAAACTAGACGTAATAGTACAAAATGAATTTTGTCCAAATACCGAGTTGATGAACAACACACATTTTGCGGATCTGTGAGGAAATTAATGGAAGAACAGGAACATAAAAATACAAAGAAAAATACGAAATGTGAGCAGGCTGTAAGTGCTGTACTGCATGTGGGGGACATGGCGTTGAAACTGTTTGAATACGTGACATCAATACCGGAAAGTGTGCAGTATGGCTGCGAAAGATATAAACTTTTACCTGGTTAGATTTATTATCAGACAAGAAAACAAAATGGAACTCTATACCCACTCCGTTCATTATACCCTATACTCCCAGTGTCACAGTGTATAACCCGGACAGTCTTCAAAAACGGCAGTTGCTGTACTGTCCGACCAGGTAAGGTTAGTTGCTTGCAGAAATTTCAACATTTCTGGATGATTATCCGTGATTTATTCTTTGAAAGTGGACCAATTGAAGCAACAAAAATAAAAAAATACTGCAAAGGTATGTCATTTATATTTCTGATCAAATAACAGTGCCCTATTTGAACACTGAAACTGGAAATCGTCGATTAAACATCGGTGGATGGTATGTTTTCGCTCGAAGAAAGGGGTAAAAATCTAATTTTCTCCACTTATTCTTTAAATTATGTCAAATATGTTCTCACTATCTGATGAAATAGACATCGACGTTTTCAATGGAAGGAAATTATGACCGTAAACGCACTCATTTTCCTTACGACGGGTGCATTTAACATCGTTCTTCATTCTACGTCACTGTACTCTTAATTGCCAACTATTTTTCTGTCCTGTCCGCACAATTGTGTATTCCTTCAAGTTTCGAAGTTGTTATCTGTTGTTCTAAAATTTCATACTTTTTTACAGTCTACTCTTTAATTGTAAAACGTGTAGTAAGGTTACGACCTTTTGCTGCCAAAAAGATTATGAAACGTTTTTGAAAAAAATCAATATAGATCTTGCCAAAAAATAAATTGGAAAGTACATTTCATTGAACAATTATGTCCTTATTTTTTACCATATTGTTATGCCCGACCACGAATGTGGAAGGAGTATATATATATAGATTTACCATTGTCCGTCTGTATAACCGTATGTGTTATCCTTTTGGTTAAGTTGTTTAGCTGCATTACTCAGGAACCACTTATGATAGACCAAAGGTATACATGACTGTATAATCATCATCTATAGTGAAACACATCCCAACATCAATTGGGTCACCTTGACCTACATTTTGTACATTGTACGCTTGAGTGAATTTAGTTAAATTAAGTGCTTAGGTCCATTTCTCAGACTTCGTATATACGGGAGAGGCATATCCGTGTCTTACAGACACATAGTATGGTTGCTTTTAGTTTTTTGTTATAAATAAATAAATAAATAAATAAATTATCTTTACTTTAAGAGCATAACTCCATTAGCAAGAGCTCATCTCCCTGAGGGTCCTCAAAATAGCATCAATGTACAACAAATTTAAATAGCAAATATACAAGAATTTGGAGAAAACTAAACAGATATTTCAGAGAAAACTAAACAAACTGCATGATATTTACATATAAAGCACAACTTTATAGTGATAGCAAATGTTCTTAACATTTACTTTTGAATGAAGAAAGTGTTTTACAGCTTTTCACTTCCATTTTATATTGTCCGATAATGATTGTGTATTGTCTTTAGCCTGCAATCATAAAATTGCTACAATAGATGCCTGTAACGACGTTAGTCCGAGATTCCTCTGCCGTTCGACGGCTTTTTGTCGACTTGCTGGAGCCGTGAGACGTCAGAGCGCTCTCCATAAGGAATTCAGCGAATTTCCCACTCCAACTCTGGGTCGGCACATTTCCACGTTTCGTGGCTATCAGATTTTTTTTATCCTAAACCCTTATATAAATCGCTTCACCAATCATTTTTTTTATTCATTCACAACCTAAGTACCTTCAGAAAGTGGTGTTACACTCCGTTACAGCACGACTTCCTCTTAGACCCTATGATTTCGTCATTTTGAAAACTGCCATTTTGGAATATTTGTCACGTGACTTCGAGAAAACTACGATTACCGCAATGTATCATGGGAGATGATTTGCATATATGATCTGACCTTGTCCAAAATAGGGGGGAACGTAACACATGCTCTTTCCGAAGCCCGTGGATAACACTGCCATTGAATCTTTTCTATCCAACATATTTTGTATTATTTCCTTCTGCTCTGATTTGAGCTGTAGATGGAACTGTTTGTCCTGCAGAATACGCTTTATATCGTTTTGTATGTTGTTTACGTATGCAAATAATCTGGCGCATTGCATTAAGTAGCTCCCATCATGCAATGCGTTGCTGTCATCATTTAGTTAGTATCGCGAGATCACGTTTAATGGTTGAAAAATAAACAGAAATGGCCAAAATGAAGGGTCTATATGAAAATCGTGCTGTATTCGAGTGTAACACCACTTTCTGAGGGTAAGATGGTTATGAATGAATAGAAAAATGATTGGTGAAGCGATTTATATAAGGGATTCGGATAGAAAATAAAATCTGATAGCCACGAAACGTGGAAATGTGCTGACTCAGAGTTGGAGCGGCAAATCCGCTGTTTTCATTATGGAGAGCGCTCTGACGTCCCACGGCAACAGCAAGTCGAAAAAAAAGCCATCGGACGACAGAGGAATTTCGGACTATAACTACGTTTGAAGACGATTCCAACTGCTACCAAAACGCGGGAAACGTCGCATGTGACGTACCTGGCACACTAACTACGCTATGCGCACCCTTCGTGTCAACATGTAACAGTCCATGACCTAATACGACTCAAGTTCATCCGATCCCTGTTATTAAGCCGCAAATAGCTTGATTGCAGGATAAACGTGAAAATTTGTTCACCCGACGAAAAGCATATCCTGAGGGCTCCGCTCGACGGAAATTATGATTTTCTAGAATGAACAAATCTGCATTACCATGCTATAAATGTTTTATTATTCTGAGTCAACAGAGGACAGAGAAAAAATCGTTCTTCATCCAAATCAACTTCGCCAATGCTGTTCATCTGATGACGTCACAGACATAATATCGTTTAAAACATATACGCATTACTCTCGGGACTCGTATTATATTGCACCGGTACAGGCGAGAATTAATTCCTAATGTATGAAACCCGATATTCGTATCAATCACGTAGTTGTATAAGACAATCATTGCAGTCAATGCTAGAAGAAGATAACTCTGTAAACGGGAGAAAACTCATTTAATTTGTTCCAAAAACTGGGAATAAGATACAAATGTATTTGAATCACATATCATCTAAGATTACTGAATATTTGGTAAATGTAGTTCCTTACAAGTCCTCCAATGCAGGCAACACATAAACTATCTTATTTTCTGTAAAACTAAATTTGTAAAGGATAAACTTTAACAAAAAAACAATTAGGCGGACAGATGAGTTTTAAAATTCAGCAATTAATGATAACGTACAGTAGCAATTAGGCGTACAGTGACATACAATGAAGAACGGTGTTAAATGCACCCGTCGTAAGGAAAATGAGTGCGTTTACGGTCATAATTTCCTTCCATTGAAAACGTCGATGTCTATTTCATCAGATAGTGAGAACATATTTGACATAATTTAAAGAATAAGTGGAGATTTTTACCCCTTTTTTCGAGCGAAAACATACCATCCACCAATGTTTAAACGACGATTTCCAGTTTCAGTGTTCAAATAGGGCACTGTTATTTGATCAGAAATATAAATGACATGCCTTAGCAATATTTTTATATTTTTGTCTCTTCAATTGGTCCACTTTCAAAGAATAAATCACGGATAATCATCCAAAAATGTCGAAATTTCTGCAAGCAACTAACCTTACCTGGTCGGACAGTACAGCAACTTCCGTTTTTTAAAACTGTCCGGTTATACACCGTGAGTGTATTACTTCTCCATTTAGGAGATTGTCGCGTTTGTGCTTTCCTGAACACAATAAGTACATAAATAAAAGATTTTCAGATTTGTTTTTCAGCTTCCAATTTAGAATGTTATTTTACTGTTCAATAGTTTCTATAATGGAAGATCATGTACAGTTTCGATGTTGTGTATCTCCATCCAGTGTGTTCAGAACTGTATTACAGACAATGAAGTAACACTCTTGAGGATTGTAGACTGAACTTGCTTCACTAACAACTTGATACCTTCCACTGGTTCTTTGTTGGACAATTTACCCACTGACCAGTTTGATATGGGAATACAACTGCAGTTAGGTATTTATTTTTCGCCATACCTATACTCTAGAAGGTTTAAAACGTTCTTGTATCATTCTTTCTCGTCTTTTCTATTGTCAACAGCCGTACAATATGAATATCTCATGATACCCAGAGAGGAGGTGGAGCTAGATGACGTCACATCATACAATATATTCGATACCAAAATATACAAGATATCATCATAAAGCTTACATACTTTGATTGACGTCGCAAGATACATACCCATTACATACATAGTGTGGTGGTACAAGACTTTGTATCAGGTCGAGCCTGTTGTGTGAACCAGTATCACTACGAGTCGCGAAAGCGACGAGTTGTGATGCGGTTAGTTCACGCAACAGGTAAGACCTGATATAAAGTATTGTACCAACACACTATGTATGTAATAAGTTTATCTAACATTTCAATAAAAACGAATTTTAAACAAATAACAAGGGTTAAAGTAAAATTTATACAATGTTCGGAGGGAGACTACATTTCGTGCATGACGTCACATTATTTTGTCGTTCATTCAACGATGTCACGTTACTGTGTTTTCTCTCACATTCCAATGATATGACGTCATGACTAACATGTAAGTAGTTCGGCAGAGAACGTCTCGTGCAACGTCGCGCCATTCTTTTATCACCACAGTGTGGTGATACAACATCTTGTATCATACTTTGTATCAGACAGGCGACTTTCGTTAATTTCAAAGGAAAACGTAGATAATGTTAGATAAAAGTCCCTTATTGAACAAAGTTACTCGTGCACCATCAGATATTTTGATAGGCCAGCCTCACTCGTTCTGGGAACTGAGTTACTCGTCACATGGCCTACCAATATATCTGATGATACACTCGCCTTTTTGTTCAATAAATGTAACTTGCACAAGCACAGTAAAGAGGATGAAAACACAATCTTTGTTGGTATAGGCCATATTATAGTTAATTTCAAGCTAACATTCCGTTAATTAATCCCAATAAATTGTACGCATTTACTACAGCGGTTACATTTTTAACATTTTCTCCACGGGTAAGACAGCTTAGTGTCAATAGACGTAAATCTATGTTTAGCTTAAAGTGACACACGCGAAAAGAAAATTGTTATATAGACATATACAATGTATATATATTTGACCGAAATATTTATCCGTCGATCATGTTTGTAATTGTAAATATTGCGTGATTTTCTGGTGAATGTGATGTCATATCTTAACATTTAACATCAGACATAACATTGGTATTTAGGCGTTGAGAAGTATCTACATTTGCCAAAAACAATAAACGTGTCAAACCATGCATGACATGAACACTGACAAAATATGTACTCTTATTTCAAAGACGTCCATGTTTGATTTTTAAAAGTACTGATATGAAATTTAGTTTCTATAATTCCCACAATAAACTTGAAAAATATAAATATTATTGTGTTTATTTCAAATTTAAATAACATTTGAGGAGAGTGATAATTACGTAACGGAATACTATACATTCAATGGAATAGCTGGACAAACATGAAAGAGGATGCTAATTTTTCGACAGGCTTCGAGGACAGACGTTTCAGGGTAATGACCTTGGTGTAGTGTCCAGGTGGGGAGCGGAGAGAGTCCGTGCGAAATATTTTAAATACAGCATCTTAAACACTTATCCCTTGTGTCTGAATGGTACTCTCAGTCCTAAATATTCTTCATGTGTTTCGTGATTTTTTTAACAAAATGAAAATGAAAAGCAGCATTGTACACACATATTGATCTTTCTAAATTCGCACCCTTTCTGATGTTTTTATAGTGTGTTTCAATATTATGTCTTAAAATTATTTTCTCTCTTAAGGTTTCGTTTTTTTTCTAGCAATTAATCGTTAAATGGATGAAAGTTGTGGTAAAAAAGTTTAAAGGCATACAGGCTGTCAGAATTTAATTTTTTTTATATTAAAAGTTGCCAATATTCGATGTTTTATACTAATTGCAGTTGAAAATTTTCACAATATCATACGTAAATAGCATAGAACTAAGGAAATTCGTCGCTGTTTGATTTTCTTCCATCCAGTCAAGACTCCAATGTTTATCCGCACGATATTCATACTTTCATACAACCTGCACAGTGAACTCATTCGGTAAAGCGATTGCGCATGTGCGAAATTGTTTGTTGAAGAAAAAGCACATGACACAACCCAAAACATTGACGAATTCTACACGAAAACGACACAAAAAGGAGGATTCAGCAAGCTTTGTGTAAAAATAAAAAAAAGATGTTATACCGACCTACTCCATTTTTCAACACGACACGTAAGCATAATTTAGCATCTTTTTTTCGACCGAATCGTATTTTGACAGTAGAATTGCATCGTAGTTTTTTATATATTCTTTTTTTTTCAGGAAAAAAACGCTAGGTAATATCTCTTTTAAATTAGAGACTAAAATAATGAACTTCATGTCTGTTTTTTCCGAAAAAAATATAATCGAGACAACTCAAGTGTTGTCAATAATATGCAATACAATTTGTTTACAATTTTCCCTTTGCAGAGTTTGGGTTTGTTTTTATTGATTTCTTGACGTATTTCCGACTTGAAGTGTCATTCTTACTAAATACCATTATATAATATTAACTGATTACCCCGGCATCCAATTTCATAGATATATTTCTTAAACTATATTAATTCTAACGAATTTACATGCAAAATGCTGCTTGGTTATTTATAGCAGTTATCAGTATTCGGCAAACTTCGGAAATAAGAAGCCGATTTAATTAGGTGTGTTAATGGCGATTCCACCGACAGACATTCGAATTCTTTTCACTAATTACGAAATTATAACATATTTTTTTAACTGGCTTCTTGTTCAGAACATTTCATTAGTATAAAACATCGACTATTGGCAACTTTTAATATAAACAAAAAAATTATATTCTGACAGCCTGTATGCCTTTAATGTATTTAGGCAAATTATTATTTTTACTTCTGAACCGTTGAATCTGGTTAAATCGCATATGTATCGCTTTCTTTTTATTTAGGATACACAAACATCTAATGGCTTGGTATAATGTCAGGGATTATATTTTCAATCGACTAATCAGCGGTGATCCGGCTACTACTTAGTTTATCTTTAGGTATCAAAACCGAGCAGTTGTCCTATTGGTCAATAAATTAATTTTAGAGTCACATGTCATTTTATACGTGTTTTGATTGGTTTAAAAAGTTGAGGTTATTTGTCAATGTACGGAATCTAAAAATAAACGTCGTTCTCAAGGCGTCGAGTGCCGTAATCATCGGGTGATTTTCTTTAAATGAGGCACCTTTGGGGTTATTTAAATTCATTTCCGATTATTTGCCTTATTTTGAAAACAAATATATTTTTCAATATCATAGCAAAAAAAGTTTGAATTAATTTATAAGGATTGATCGAAATTATTTGTTCGGTTCATTCGAAATAACTTCAATCATGTAATACACACCCTAGCGTAAACTGTTACGCGGGTTACACGGTGTGTACAACCTGATTTAACCGTCTTGAACACGATTTGATGGTCAAAGATAAATGAAAGTTACATGGCACGACCCCAAACGTCGTTAACTTTTCACATTTTCGATTTCTTTGGAATTACTGCTTTCCGAATCACCAAACTTACCACAAATGTTCCTCTAATAGTCAGAAAGCAGTGTTGTATTTTTTTGTGTTTTTTTTTGGAGCGATTTGAAATTTAAGATGACCACCCTGGCCTCTGGTTGCACGAGACATTTTCCTTCATTCCCATCAAAAGATAGATTGTCTTACTTCAACTTCATTTATAAGTAAAATTGTGCTATTGAGATGGGTTTTGATATTTTGATTATCATATACAAAATGTATTATGAAAGAGGATACAAAGGGATACGGTATGAAGTACTGATCTTCTAAGGGGTCACTATCGACACTGACTCAAAACGTAAATTACTGAAAATTGTCTCTTCCGATTCCTTTCTGGGAGGTTCATCCTCAGCAGAGAAATTAAAAGAAGATAAACTAATGCATTCGACCACACATTTATTGTATGGGTGTTTACTTGACTGTAGGCGAATTCTATTTGTTTTTATATTTTCCACTAAATAAAGTTAATATAATAATATTTGATCTTCTGTTAATCATTTAAGTCTACAATTGAAATGTCCATGACTTAAAAGGTTGGTGTCCTTATTTATTTAAAATCCGGCGGAATCAAAGGGTCAAAACAAATTCGACTTTACCTTGATATTTTCAAATTCAAATTCAAATAATTTATTGGTAGTAAACTACATTGGCGTGCATCAAGACAATACAATATAATTATAATACATTACATAAATATGGATATGTCAAGGATTTATATACTATAGTACTATATAAATCCTTGGATAAGTAAAAGATACGCATATAATAATGATATGAAGTATATTAAATTATTCACAGGGACACGATGTCTAGGGTCAGTCCTTTAATACGTCTTTGTGCATGTAGTACTTGGTGACCCTTGATTCGAGTAAAATGTTTTTTTCCCGATTGTCTCGTCTTGAACTGTTCTGTTGGTGAACAATCGTTATACATCTACATGTATTATAATAATTTATTTTAATAAAGAGCATTCTTGTAATAATAGTCAAGAACTTCTTTTAATAAGGAGCATTCTTGTAACAATAGTCAAGAACTGTGTTCTCTGGTTGTCGTGTTGAAAGCATATGGACTTGTTTTTATACCATATTAAAAAATAACTTATAAAGAATTAGTATAGTAGAGGAGTATTTTTTTTTTAAGTTTTGTTTACATGACGTAAAAACAAGTCCCTATGGTTGAGAGTTGATCGTCCGAAGACGTCCAAATATATAATAACGCCAATGGCAGGTTGATTTTGTAGACGTAGTAATGAGTCGACAGTATTTATTCCGTTACTAGATCAAACGACCATTGAGTGGATTAGTTTTATCCGTTCTTTTGTCTACGACCAGAGACATTTGTACTCACTAATGTCCTTATTGTTTTTGTAGACACTTGCCTTTCATTTAACTTCAGATTCAAGGCTACGTGACTGAGAAGTCTGGCGGTTCACTGACCTACAAAAAGCTCCAGTCTGCATGTGTTCTGTTTTTTCTTGCCAACAAAAAACAATTTGTGGAATATTGTAATTGTAATTATTATGATTATTATTATGAAATGCACCATTGTTGATTTATGTGTTTCTCGTTTATATTTTGTATTTAGCTTTTCATAATGTTATGATAAAATCAATTGTTGTATAGGAGACAATCTTATATGTGAAAAATGGAAGCAAAAAAAACAAACAAACAAAAACTGGCTAAATTCTCCGTCCCTACCCATCTCCTTTCCTTGTTTCGAGTCCCGTTGCGTTTGCCATTTGTTTGCCCATTGACCTATCCATCCCCCGTTTTCAACCTACATATATTGATTTATTGGTAAACATGTTCTCGTCCTGAATATAGCTGAACAATTGCTCGCTGGACGTTAAACATCAATCAATCAATCATATTTAAAGAGATGGTCTGAATAAACAAGGATCGTTATCCGTGTTGTTTTTACTTATGAGCTAGTTGGTGTTTTCTTTTACCCGTATTTACCTACGAGTCAGTTGGTGTTTTCTTTTACCTGTGTTTACCTATGAGCTAGTTGGTGTTTTCTTTTATTCGTATATTTACCTATGAGCCAGTTGGTGTTTTCTTTGACCTGTGTTTACCTATGAGCTAGCTGATGTTTTCGACTGATAACTCCTTATTTGACCTGACCTTGACTGTTATTTCCAATTATAACAAAATATACATGCATACATTTACAATATGAGAATGGTAAGCCATGGCTAGCCAACAGTTCTACCCCACTCACCAGTTTTGCCATATATTTAAAGTCGAAGATGGTAGTTTTCCATGGGATTTGTGAAGAACTCAAAGACAACTAATTGGATTTCACTTTATAAAATTATGTTCAAATTAGCAAATATGACCAGATACTTGAACAATTGTTGGAAATGTTCTTACTATTCGATTGTATATCAAATTTTGTATTTTATTCTATTCACAAAATTTCGAGTGATGACAATCTATAGTGTGTCCTCGAAAGATAAAATATTCCATACACTGCTTGGCTATCAAAAGAAGGAACTAGTTCCTTTACATGACATGATTCTGAGACAACTCGTGTAATCCACAACGAACACAACAATATACAATCTAATTAAAACAAGCAAACTGAGCTCGGTAGCTTAGCAACATTAAACAAATTCAGATGTATTGTTTATAGAAATGTAGTTTTAAGTATTTTGAAATATTTGTTTTTGTTTTAAGATGACATATAACCACAGCATAGATGAATATTCCGAGTTGTCTTCTTTTTAAATTACACTATAAAAATATATATTATGAAATCCAATTGTACCCCATGTCACATTGTTCTTTGTGTTCCAGAAATGTATGCGGTTGCGTTTATCTTGGAAACCGTAAAAGATAGATGAAATTCGTCGACCTAATACTACTATGATAGTCTAAGCTCCCAGCACAATCAATTCAAAGACAAAATCTGCGTCAAAATTGGACGAAAAATTAGAATTCTATAAATCTTCGAAATATGCGAAATTTCGGAAATTGTGCCCCTTTTCGTAATAAAATACATTTGTAGCTATGTTTATGGCCCATCAATAACACATAAAGATGCCTATTTTAGATAAAGCTGCATTCAAATTCGATTTAAATGAAAAAGTTCAAATTTTGAATATCAAAAACAGTAATAGTTATATGATAATACTAGATATTATTTTCTGAAATGAATTTTCCTAAGAAATATAATTTGTCATTGATTTGCGGCATGTCAGTAGTTTTCTCCGGGTAGTCCGGTTTCCACCACCAATAAAACTAATCGCCACGATAGAACTGAAATATTGTTGAAAATGGAGTCAAACTTTCCCCCCCTAAAATACTCCAATCGGATGAACAATAAACTCCGCGAACAAGAAACAGAAACATCGAAATGGGTAGGGCTACAATACCCAAAATGAATACCAAGTTACCAACCAATGTAGCTGCGGGACCGTAGCTCTTATGGTCCTTGTGCTGTTTTACCGATAGGTGCGGATCATATAAAAAAAAAAAACAAACAACAACAACAACAAAAAACAAGGACCTAAATAGCTACGGTTCCGCAGCTACAACCACTGATGTTTGTGTACAAAATTATGGACGGATCGACAAGAACTATAAAGTTATTGCATCGTTGTGTCTACAAACGGACAACAACGCCATTCCACAGTACGGTCACGGTCGAGTAAAAAGTAATTAGGTCTGAGTTTTCGAGGGTATTTACCAAAGTTGGAATTCCAATATTTTAAAATCAAATTGTTCCACATCACAGCTATTGTACTTCTGATTCCAGAAATCTGTTTTCCATAAATAATAGATGTGAGAGCCTTCCGGAATATTTACCAAAAGAGTTGGAATTCATATACATTAGTATTTTGAAATCAAATTGTTTCAGGTCACAGCTATTGTTCTTCTAGTTCCATGATTGTATGGTCTCTATGTACTTTTCCCAAGACATAAAGAACGTCTGAAAATATTTCAGGACATTAACAGAATGTTGAATTCAAACTTTAAGCAATTTTGAAATAGAAATTCTGAA
>MJUT01015293.1:24869-44585 GCA_002080005.1 Gigantidas platifrons | reverse complement strand
AGAAAAAAAAAACATTTTAAATACATATCTATATTGTCCTGACTCCATGAAAAAGCAGTTGAGATCATATGAAAATAATTGAACATTATTTGTAAATAGAACTTTTAATAATATATTAATATTTATTCATAATTATTAACAACCATTTGTTTGCAACAACAAAAAATCGTTTGTTACATTTATGGTTGAAATGTATTCTTCTGTTTTACTTTTCACAAATATAATCAAAACACCAGCATCCATTTCAAAGTTAAATTCGTATGTTAGTAATAAAATAAAGCACTGTCTTGACCATCAAGAGAACTGAGATCGGCTAGGCTTTACCCCATCTGTTGAGCAATGTCTTGTGGTCTTTTATGCAATAGCACCAAACAGGATGAACAAAACAAACTTCATCCGAACACTGTAAATGTTGTGAGATTATGAAAATTGTCATTAATCTGGTGAGGAACGATTTATTGGACTAGGTGTAAATAGCTGACGTATACTGTCCCACAGTTCTCCGAATCTCCATGTCCCAGGGAAAGATCCTGGCTGTGGTTGGATCAAAATACGTGCCTGAAAGAAAAAAAAATATATATATATATATATATACAGTATATATAGATTTTTGTATTTATAACTTTTATCTTGATAAATTGAATTAAATGGGAGCTGCCACATTTTTCATCTTCACATTTTTAAAGCATAATTTGGAATTGAATGTATCCCAGATCCCCCAGTTTATTGGTGTTTACTGAGTGAGTGAGTGATTATTGTTTATCGCCAAATGAGCAAAATGTCGGCTTTATCATAAGGAGAACAAGTTACATTCGATGAGTAATGATATTGTTTTAGATCACTATACTAGACCAACACGATTAGCTGAATTTATACAGTGCTAGTTCACTGCAACAACAATCCGCTGATAGACATGTGCTCCACTCGGAAACTACGAGCAAATCAGTTTTTGTTCTTACTCCTTAATGCTGTATGCTTAGCGGAGCAGCAGATACACATTTTATAGCCCTGGGTTTGGCCGGACCGCGGTTCGAAACCATGATCTACCATACTCGATACGAACACAAATCGGCAATTGAACTTAGAACAGAGCTGGGAACATCAATCCTTTTCTGTGTTAAATCACATAGATGACACAATTTAGGCTCACGAAGTAAAACAAAATAGAAAACATAGATTGTCTTCAATTCCAGACTTATTAGCGAGTTTTTATTTTCTCTCTCTCTCTCTCTCTAAAATTCACGTGTATCAAATGTCCAAGTACCCGCATCAAGTATGTTTTAAAACAAAAGTGCACATTAGACGACTCCGGTACAGGAGAAATGATTGGATAAGATAGAAAGAACACGAGACTAAGTTGTCGACAAGAGCTCACGACACCCGTCACATTATTAATGACCAGACCAAATTACCGACAGGAGCGCACAACACCCGTCCAGTTAATGACGAGACCAAGTTATCTACAAGAGCTCGCAACACCCGTCCCGTTAATGATGAGACCAAGTTACCTACAAGAGCTGGCAACGCCCGTCCCGCTAATGACGAGACCAAGTTATCGAGGGCTCGCAACATACGTCCCGACCAAGTTATCGACAGGGGCTCACAACACCCGTCCCATTAACGATGAAACCAAGTTATCGGAAAGGGCTGGCAACACCCGTCCTGTTAATGACACTCCTCGTGAAGGATTTAAATAAAAGAACAGGATGAGTCGGGTATTTTGATAAAAGACCCTCCAGATATGTTCATTTATTTATCATATTTTGTTTATTTGTAACAGATTGCAAAGTTGTTTATAAGACGATAAAATATTTGACATAATAAAAAAGTCATTTGTAACATTGTTTACACATTCAACGATGGACCTCGCAAATAAAGATGGTTTCGAAAATATAATAAAACAAACAAACAATATTTGTTATTTATAACGGATTACGAAATGCACCAAGTATACTTTCCACTTAATTAAATTCATGAAACATGCACACTAAAATGTCATCAATATACATGTATTTATTATTTTGTCAGTACAGTGTAACCACATGTACTATATGAACTTGAGTATTGATCACAAAACGTAATATTTTATATTTGTACTTTTAAAAGTTTATATTTTAGTGAAATTTTGGCGAGTTTCCAAAATGTGTACTACAACCGAGACATCAGGGTCAGATAGTAACTGACCCGACCTATATCTGTCAAAACAGATGAAATACACATCACTCGTGAAAAACAACAACAAAGAAGTTAAAATCAGTTTTAAAACACGTGATCACTTAAAACGGATACATACGAAGAATTTGTCAAAATTTACATACCTGTCTTGGAGAGTGGTAGGAAAAATGGAACTCGTCACTGATTCGTCGGAGTTCTCGGCCAACCTCTGTTTCTTGTGCCTCCCTCAATGCTGGTACATCTGGAAGTGAGATTGAACGATCCCTACCCGGTACCACATCTGGGAGGGGGCTGTGAGGAACATTAACGTGGGAATTGTGTCTAAATCGGTTATGAACAGTACCTTAAAATAGAAATAAGTAAAAGTTTGAATGTACAAAAAACGTGTTTGAAACAGAATATGCTCTGCAAAACAATATGACTATTTCCTGTTTATCACTTCCTAACCTGATGCTGTATATGGAAAATTACTAAACATTGGCTATTGAATGTTTTGTTTATTTATTTATTATTTCTTGAGCTTCCGCGGCGATGACTTCTTAAAATGGATTTATTTGTATTAATCATAAAGATGTTTGTTAAAATCGTCACTATATTTTCAAATCATATATCATTTTGAACTTTGACCATTTATATCTAAGTATATCTTTTGTTTATATATCAATCACTGTCAACAGGAAAGCGAGATTTTGACATTGATGATAATTCGTAATATCTAAACTTAGAGCATAGTATACATATTTTCTCAATCAAATACATTTATATTTTAGCATCAACCGCCAAGTGGCGGGTCTCATAACGACTCCTCCATGGTCTAGGCACCATATTATTTTAGAATCAACCGCCAAGTGGTGGGTCTCATAAAGACTTCCCCATGGTCCAGGCACCGTATGCATGAGTATTGATAAACAAAATTTAAAATCAGGAACACCTGAATAGCGAAATGGTTACCTTCAAAAACATTTTTTTTTCTTTATTTACCTTTTAAAAGTTTAAATTAATGTATGAAAACGAAGGATTACATATACTTGTATTTAATAAACAGTCATACATTTTATAATGATTAATTTCAAAACCCGAAGAATTAAAAGAGCTTACCTCTACCTACTGATGCATCATACGGATGGAATCTATCTGATAATGTACTAACACAATCTTGTATGATCTGACTATGTCTATGTGGAGTTTGGGTACTTATAGTTCTCCGTCCTATAGGCTTGAAGAACCATTTATTCCGCCTACATGATTCTCTTTGAAATCTGTAAGACGTAAACAATTCGACTTTAGAAATATTCCCATCGTCAATTTCATTGTTTATGGGAGGCGCTGGTGCGCTGGGACGACGGACGACAGGAATCGGCACACTAATATTTCTTTCTAATGACATTGTACATTCTACTTCTTTGTTAATATTGTCTGCCATTTCGTCTTCATCCTCGAAACAATCGTCCGACATATCATCTGTATCAAATATCTCGAAGTGACTTTTTACATCTGTATTTTCCTCGTTTACAGATTCCTCATCAAAATTAAACTGTAGCTGATTATTAATGGATGCAGGTGAATTATCAGTTAAATATCCACTGTCACGTTCTCTATCGTATTTGTAAAAAGCAGATACTTTTTCCTTGGGAATTTTCAGTTCGTTTGATCTGGGTTCCATTTTGTTCCTCATAAGTGAATGACTAATCCATATGTTCACATAGGTGTTTCAATATATTCCTTATGTAATCTACAAAAAAGAAAAGATAATATATATTTTTAATTTATGCACATTGAATTGTTATTATTTTATCCCTTTTTATGTTCAAATTATAAAAAAAATATTTGTTTTATAAGATATTGCTTCTTTAAAAAAAATTCACAAAACATACAAATATTTTTTGAAATTATATGTTACTCTAATAGCAGAAAAAAAACTAACCATTACCTTGTCGTGTGTATCAAGTTTTCCCGCAAAATTAATTTACTACGTGTGAATATAGTAAAATAAGCGTGTCAGTGTTTAGAAACATTGCGTCATGATCCTAATAAGGAAACAACCAATCATTTTGCAATATCGGATTAAAGCGTGTTTGGACCTGTTCATCATTTTTTATAAAGCCACGCCTCCTAAAATGAAAATTTCCATTTTTTATGTTTTTTTAAATAAATAAGTTTGTTGACAAGTGTTCATTTTGTTGAAAATGTATATATTATAAATGATTATAATATATTTTGATTATATATTTAAGAGTAATTTGACGTGTTTTGAGCAAATCAATGATTATCAATTTAAAAAAGGGCGTGTTTAAAATGAGACTGACAAGAGTCGTCGACTATTGACGTTTTCTCTTTCAAGGGGAAGTACTCTTGCCTTTCTTTATCGTAAACAGTGGAAAGGCGCGATACACAAATAATGGATAAATGATGGCTTTTACCTCGAATATTTGGTAGGATTTTCAGAAAAACTAAGAATGAAAGGGACAATTTAGTAGCAGTTTTCACGTATAGCATAATCTTTTTTAAAACAATTTTGGATGATATGTCAATATTTGAAATTTTTCAAACCAAAATCGTCCCACAAACTTATCCGTTATCGTCCATGATTTATGCAGTGTAATGTTACCCATTTTTCAAGTTTGTTTCACCAGATAAAATCTCTCGTTTTATTATGATTGGCTCATATGTCAGAGTGTTGAAATGGAGTGACTGTATGGTAGTCCTGAACAGGGTGACAGCGAGGCACTTGCCACATGGACCTCTGTTCAGGATTCTTTTACAGCCCCCTTTCTGCTTTTTGCCTGCATGATATGTTTTAATATTGTAATTGCATGCTGATTGCATTGTTTTAATATTAATGTATTTGTTTTTATATTCGGTAAAAAGCTCTCAAGAGCTTATGTTGATTGTTGATTGTTTATATTACATGCCGAATTGAAATAAAGTTTTACTTACTTACTTACTTACTTATATTAGGGTAGACCCTGCTTTTATGTACAACTCGGGACATTCTGATTCACCCCCCTCCCAGTGGGTGTGCCGGGGGTAGAATATGAACCAGGTTTCTCCGTCCTAGAGGCACTAGTCCTCTAAAAGGGGCCAACCCCACGGGAACCCCGTGGTATAGAAATGGGACCGAGAACTTCTTCGGCTTGAAGGGGCGTCCGTCGGTTGTGCGGGATGTATAAATTGGCAACCAACCCGTCCTTCGGATGAGACGTAAATAAAACTGAGGTCCCGTGTTGAAAGATTGCCACCCTCTTTGCACTTTTAAAGAACCCAGTGTAACAGCTCATTATGAGCATTATGCTCATGATGAGTGGTCCATAGGAGACCTGTTGCACTGACTAAATTCCCCGTCCCTATCCATCACCTTTCCTTGTTTCGAGTCCCGTGGCGTTTAAATTTGTTTGCCCATTGGCCTATCCATCTCCCGTTTTCAACCTTCATATTGATTTATTGTAAACATGTTCTCGTCCTGAATATGGCTGAAAAATTGCTTGCTGGACGTTAAACATCAATCAATCAGGACATTCATCATGTTTATACTGTATCCATGTCGGCATGTGATTGTGGTAGACATGGCGTTTTCGAAACTTACTGGTACCGTTGGAAACTAGTATTTTAATTTTTTTTATTTCCAGTTGGACACTTAGCTTATGTCTTTGTAGTATTTAATGAAGATGAACACATGTACATGAGAGGTTAGACCAGGTTGTACCGGACACACAAGTCTTATAGTGGACACGGCAGTAAAATGGAGTATACCAGACACAAGAATAAACACTTGTTTGCATGTTTGGTCATTAAATACAATGCATTACTTGACTGTACTGTATGAACATTTCTAGTTTTGAATTCGCATTGATGATCATGACATTCTTGTACAGGGAGTTCTCGAGAACCATGATTGCCGTGCAAACCCAATGCACATAAGTCTCTGCATACTGAAGCTTAACAGTTTGTGTGGCACAATTATACATTTGTATATTTGTTCAATGATAAGAATGTTGACTTTCAGTATTATATATTGCATAGTTTAGTTGTTAATGTATAATTTGTATGATATTATCGACACATCTTGCTGTGAACAATCGATTTTGATATTTTTTTTAGTTCGCAACAGTGTTGTTGAAAATTTGTATATCGCTCTAGCAGTTTGATGTAACCATTTTTGAAGGAGTTATTGCCCTTTATCGCTTAGAATATTTCACCTACATTTTAAATTGAAATTTCTCAAAACTTTGCATCCTTGCTTATAACCATATGAAGATTCATTTATTATTATGGCAGTTTGACAGCCCTTTTGACTTGTTAGTATTACCATATCATGGAGATTTGCCTATATCGTTATGGCACTTTGATTGTACCATTTTTGAAGGAGTTAATGGACCTTTTGACTTAGAGTAGAGTAGTGTATCCCATGAAAATTATATGTTAATAAACCTGTCACACACTAACCTCCACTTTGCTTTGATCAATATGGTTCAAACATCACAAAATTATTTGGAATGATGGTCTGAGGGGATATATGTTTTTTGACGATTTTTACTAAATGTCTGTCCAGACTTATTGGACTTCTTACTTAAGATGAAAAATATTCTGTTCTAAATGTTTTTCGTGTGAACTCAAGTTTAGCTGACTAATTTTCTTCAAACCTTTCCAGAAAAGTGATCTGAGGGTCTTACTCTATAAACATTTTGATGTATTTTACCTTTGTTGTTTTAAGAGTAATTATGATCTGTAATTAGTCCAAGTGATCCCAAGCATGTATTTGCAACTCGGCAAAAAATCACAAAGAACTTGATATCTAATGATACAAATGTATCTTTTGTAATCAATTTTAAAGTTGTCTTTTGTAGTTCAAAACGACAACTATGGCCTATGAACCCACCACAGATTCATTTATCATCATATATTACTGGTGGTCTGAAGAGGTTATACCATCATCTCAGATCTGACTGTTTAAATGTTCCAATATATGGTAAGTAAAACATGTTTAAAGAGAGATAATATATTGGACATGTACCTTGCATGTAAATTTAATAAGTTATGCCACTGGCACTGCATGTATGTTAGGTCTGATTGTTGCTCTGTTAATGGTCTGTTAATTTTAATGCTCCTTTATTGTATAAAGGAATGGACGAAAACAGTAATTTTCAAAACATTGTTTTGGAGATATAATGAATAGAATTTTTACCAAAAACAATACCGGTAATTCTCCAAAAAAAAATTCTCCTTGTATCTTCAAAACAGTCTTTGTAGAATTATTGTTTTTGGTCTATTTCTTATTTCTATTATATTGTATTTGTTTTTATTTTGGAACTCCTGAAGGCTTCAAGATGGGGTTAGTTTACTATTATAAACCTGTATTAAGAGGTCACATATGTGACAAGCAAAAAGTAATCTTTTGAGACAGGTGACCTCTTAAAAGAGATTCAATTCATATGAAATTTTCTGTGACATGACAAGAAAAACATGACCTTATAATACAGGTGACTGCTTATTAGAGGTGACAGTATGGGTAGGTTTAACTGTACATGTATTTGTAACTGTACACTTTCCTATTTTCTTATAAACTAGTGGTGTAATGATTAACATGCTCTTCTCACCTGTGATAGATCGTGGGTTAGATCCCCAGTCTGGTCTAACCAAAGACTATAAAATAGTTTGCTATTCTCCGCTAAGCACAAAGTATTAAGGAGAAAAAGCAAAGTTTGATTGCCTAGGAATCAGGATAATGTGTCCCAGTGGAGCGAAATATCTACCCACAGACTGTTGTTTCAATGAACATCTTGGTCTAGTACAAAGCGGATATCATCAACATCTCATTGAATGTAACTTTTTTCCTCCATGATATAGCTGAAAAAATTGCTCACTTGAATTGGCATTAAACAACAATCACTCACTCTATACAAATGTATATGATGAAAAAAGGGGACCAACAAAACCCAATATTATCTCTTAGACTCTTACATATATTAAAATGGGTATATAAAGTTATGTCCATGTTTATGTTGCCATTCATTGTTGTGATAGTGTGCAGTCTTTGAGTGGATGTGGATCTATGCAGGTTTTTCAAATTGTTTTTTTTTTATATCTGTTTTGTCTTTGGTGATCCAATTGATATCAGTGGAGTAGGATTGGGATCCCATTAACAGTTTAACCTGTCATAGACTGATAATTTTGTTTACATTTTATGCTTAATGTTGGAGCTCATTGTTGAAAATAAAGATTATTTTACAAATTAAGTGTGTGCTTTTCTCTCTTTTAGAACAAGGACAATTTACTAATGACAAGGGTCATTTCCACCTCAATGGTTCTTGTGTCATGGCATCTAGATACAGGATCTTACATGTAATCAGTACAACAGGACAATCAGCTGTTTTATTGAGGGCTGAGGTAAGATCAGTTAACCTGTCATACCTTGGTTTATGTTGAATTTTCCACACTCCAAAATACTGGTAAAGTAGTCTCCCTCTTATATGGTTCAGCTCACCAAAGGCCACCCCTCTTATTAGGCCAAATTTCAGATACACTGAGATAGTAAAATGAAAAAAAAAAATTTCAATGTCCACTTCATCCTTCCAGAGTTGTTGCCCTTTAAAATGTGTAGAAAAAGAAATTGTCAAACTTAAATATTTTTATATCTTTATGAGTTATTTATGAGTCAGTGAAGAAAATGAGTTAGGTAGTTGGAATACCTAACAACTCATACAAGCCTATCACCAATACGGCGCCCTGCTTTGTAAGTTACAAAAAGGGTGCACTCGTCTCGCAGCCGTAAGTGATAAAGTTTACCAGTTGCTTGCCCATGGTCGGTGGTTCTCTCCGGGTACTCCAGCTTCCTTCACCACTAAAACTGGTTACCATGATATAGCTGAAATATTGCTGAAAGTGGCATTAAACACAATAAAAAAAACTGTTTTAACTTTCTTTTCATAAAGATTTCTCATTTCATGTTAATCTTGCAAAATACATGGCCGTGATTGGGCAGTGATCGTACTACAACTTTTTGACAGGGCACAACGCCCGCCTTCACTTTGATCGCGCCCTGCCCTTTTAAGGGCCGCCCTTGCCCTTTTCGTAACCATACCCTTGCCTTTTTTGTGTCCCATGCCCATTTATATCTGATTGTAGTGATTGTCGCGTCGTGCACCCAATTTTTCAATCGCCATTTTGTTTTATTTCTTCATTGTTTATTGCGATGCTCGCGCCACCTATGATTCTTAACAATCAGCTGATATATTCTATAAATACACCATTGGCGATCTATTTGATATGCTCCTTGCAGGTGCCTTGATTGGCAAATAATAAAGCATTTGTTTGTATGTTTGTTGTTTATGTAAATTACGATCTATGAATAAACTTATTGAGATATGTTAAGTGAGTTGTTTTTATTTCTGAATTGCCACAATAAATTACAATTATAAAAATGCCGACCCCGGGAGAGACGTTTGAAAGAGGAGAATATAAAATTGTCAAATATTGCTGTAATAATGAACCAAAAACTTGGTCTTAAGGAAATTTACCCACAAGTTTTGCAAGTTTTGTGTATAGCTGCAGTGTTGCCAATGAGAACTGCTGAGGTTGAAAGGGTCTTTTCTCAAATAAAACTGATCAAGAATGACCATAGGAATAGACTTAACCAGAAAACCCTACATTAAGTTAAACTGTGATACTGTTTTATTCTATTCTATTTTAGAGAATGTTGTTGTAAAGTTTTTTTAAGGTAAAGCAGAGAAGATTGAGCCAGCTTTAAACACTTTTTATCTTGTTCTTATGAGAAGTATTTGTCCAGTTTTAACAAATTTAAATCAGATTTGTTTTACCACTTGATTTATAAAACATTTTATTGTACTGTATGTATTTGATGTAATAATAGTATATTCTTATAATAAACATTATGCATAGTATTCCAGCTTCTATAACATGTAAATGAGGTGCCCTTTTTGGTACAGATAGTCACATTTAAAAATGCCGTTTTCTGAGTTAGCACCATGCCCTGACAAAATCCTGGCTAGAACACTGTTGGGAATTATTGTTTCTTATTTGCAGAAACTTTTACAAATACATCAAATTCATTTCTTCAAAATGAGTTTTTATCTCATTAAATAGAAAACACTTTATTTTTCTAAAATTGCACATGTGCATGCAAAATAACAAAAGTTACCAAACCTTTTTTATACGCAATGGGCCGTATTATGTGATCGGGTATGGCAGGCTGGCGTCCACACAGGTTTCCACACAATAACTTTAGTTTTGTATATCAGATCTTTACCAAACTTAGCCAGGGGAAGAACCATGTTTATTTTGGGATCATTAGGTCACCATTACAATAAATAGATTTGTTGACAACAGGGTCGTTTCGCACGATAACTTTAGTTCTGTATATTGGATCTTTACCAAACTTGGCCACATGATTCCCCTGTGGAAGGGGAAGAACCCTATTTATTTTGGGGTCAATAGGTCAAAGGTCAAGGTCACCATTACTATAAATATAATTTTTGACAACAGGATCATTTGCGCACGATACCTTTAGTTCTGTATATTGGATCTTGACCAAACTTGGCCACATGATTCCCCTGTGGAAGGGGAAGAACCCTATTTATTTTGGGGTCATTAGGTCAAAGGTCAGGTCACCATTACTATAAATAGAATTTCTGACAACAGGATCGTTTCTGCACAATAACTTTAGTTCTGTATATTGGATCTTCACCAAACTTGGCCACATAATTCCCTGTGGAAGGGGAAAAACCCTATTTATATAGATGGGCATATTTTGTGATGCACACATTTCTTGTTGATCCTAGTATTTACCATATATGGGTATATGTCTGTAATTTAGAATATTTTTGAAAATGGATGTAGCAGGATGAAAAATAGGTGAATGTCTTTACGAACATGTAGCAGAAAAAATGACAAACAATATTTAGTAGATATCTAGAAGATGTTGTTTAATAAAAAAAAATCCTGGTTAATATTGTTCAATCTAAAATCCTGGCAAATGTGCTGATGATTCATAATGAGATGGAACAATCTGGTGAATAGAATACAGTACATTATAATTTTAGCTGTACAAGTTTCCTCAAGTTGGATAATTGACTGGCAATTAGAAAAATATCTTGCTCAAAATTAAGTTTTTTTCTTTAAAGGTGAACAGTATTATGGGTTTTTTTTTCCAGTTTGTTTCTAGTTTAATATATATTTCAAATTTGACCACAACCTCTCAAAATAAAATTAAAATGTTATATAGATTTTTTTTAGCAAAAAGAAAAAAAATTATTAGATGAAGCAAACTGCATCTTTCTCACAAAAAACATGTACAAATGTAACTTAATATCCATTTAGGGACAGACAATTTCACTTTTTTGGGGGCTATGTTCTTGCATGTTTCAAGGTTTTTTTTACATCAAAACTAAGAAAGTAATATTCTATTTTTAGTTGAAAAATAAATACATAAATAGATAATGAATTCTAATTATAATGTCTTTAGCAAAAATAATTTCATAGTTAGCTCCCTTTGAAGTGTCAGATTATTTAGTTATTGCATTTATTTTGTATATAATTTGACTGCAAAATAAAAACCAATATCTCCCTCTAAAAATGAAATGGTCTATACCTAATATACACACAGGAGAAGGGTTGGATGGGATCCCATAAACCAGTTTAACCCTGCCACATTTATGTGCCTGTTCCTAACCTGGACTTGAGTTTCCGTCGTCATATGTTGTGGTTTTTTTTATGTTCAATAATTTTAGGTGAGAGGTGAATGTTTGTTTTGATCGATGATGTTAGTGGAATTGTTGCCTATCACTGTTTTAACTTTCTTTACATAATATTGTTGCTAAAGCTTCTTGACATTTAGTAAACATAAATATGGTCATCTACCCTGCACAATTCACAGTAAGAACTGGTTGATTTAAATGTATATTTTAGCATATTCTGACCTATATATCATGGTTCACTACCATCATTCAATTGATATTGATCTGATGCAACATATTATTAATAAAACATGGGTATCACATGAAAAGTGGGTGCATCTTGTTCACTGGACACATGCCAAAGTTCCAAGACCAGTTAACATAATTTCTGATAACTTTATTTTATGCTTATATGTGTTAATTAAATTTTACTGATTAATTCTCTTTGTTTAGCGATATATTCTGTTTCTTATGTCATGATTTATTAAATTTTTATGAAGGATCATTGACACACATGATCATGTCCTGATTTCAAGTAAAAAACCTCAGGGTTTATATTACAATCATGAATGCCATAATTACTTTTCTTTAAACTTAAAAATTTAACAGTAATTTTTACATGTTTTAAGTTGTAATCTGTTCTTATCTGATCATGGCTAAAGAGTTAATGTGCAAAATGCAAATTAATTTTGTTTAAAATGTGAAAGATGTACAATTTTATCAACATTAATAGAAAGATAATTGTCAGATTATAATGACATACAAATATGTACTGCAAAGATGCATATTTTCTCAATTTAATGTACATTCAAAAAAGTGGCAGCCAATAGCTGTGAGCTTAAAAAAAAACATCTGACCTGGCTTTAATATTTTATTTTTTGGTTTGAGATGTTGAGAGTATTTTTCCCACATTGTAAAATGTTTACATGTTACTAACAGGGACTAACATTTACCAAAATGTAGTGTTCATTTTAATATTTGCAATACAAAATCCTGAAGGATAACCCTTTATTTCATAAGTATTTTTTGTATATTTGTATTTATTATCACAAACTACACCCATATAATGAACTTAAGATGTTGGTTTCCTTCTTTATTATTCATGATTCATCTGGTCATGTCTATTTCTGTCAATATAAATACATGTATTTAAGGTCATTTATTTGATGTATTGACCTCTGTCAGACATTGTATTGTATAGGTTGCACCCTGTTTATATTTAATTTAAAATGCCCCTCGATTATTATCATCCGATTTTGAAAGTATGAACTTTGTATACAGTCATGGTGGATGTCTAACTATAGAAATTTCTTGCATAATACATTTGTAGACCAATTTCTAAATAAAATCCATAAAAAAACTTGACGCAAGATGTTATTTTATAAAATCATTAGTGTGTCTGCATTCTGCTGTCTGAGTCCAGGGGCAAGTCCAATGTTCTTGTTTGAATCCAGGGAGCAGTCCAAAATCTAACAAAGGCTGTTATGAAGAAAATAAAAAAGATATCATTTCTAAAGAATCAGTTATGGAAATGCAATTTATAATTGTTATATGCTGGATCAATGCAAGTTTGTACAAATAAAATCCCCATGGTTTATGGAGTCTAGTCCAAAGTTTTACATATAGGCTGCAATTGAGAAAATGACATAAAAATGATATTCTAACTAACCTGAGTGGATGAAATTTAATAACCACCACAATATACCCGGTAACTGAAATACTGTTAAACAGCATAGTCCTAACCTAACCTAACCAAAATTGTTTTTTTTGTATGAAACCTACAAATGTAGATGTGATATGGAGAATCAAGCTTGTGAAAAAGAAGGCAACAGACTCTGTAAGGTCTTAGATCTTAGTTTAGGGGTCTAAAGTTTAACATACCCGGTAGGCTACAAATGGGAAACAAGTTAAGATAATTTTCTTTAGGTCATCAAAACATTTTTTTGAACATTTGCATTGGAGATCCTTTGAATATTTTTGTTTAGAATTAAGAAACACCGATTTGGGAGAATAAAACCACAATTTTTAATATGCAAGAACAAGAACAACTACTAAATTCAATGGAAATAACAAAATTTAATAATGTTTTGTTGTTAAAATAGCAGGTACAGTGGCGTGTTTTAGATATGGACCGTTAAAGGTTGTGTGTAGGTAAACAGTTAACAAACTACAAGTAAATTAAGCTTGTAATTAGATGAGATACTATTGGATTTTGCTAAATTATTGTCAACGTATCCCTATCATTAACTACTTTAGATCTTACAAAATAGAAAGTAAAATTTCCCAAATATTTGTTGATGGAATTTGAATTTGAGAGGAACTGAATGCTCATTTAACAATAAGATTAGTTTTATAGCTCATCTGAGGCAGGGGCTGATTTAAGCTTTCCTGATGGAAAAATATTTGGCATCTGTCCGTCATAAACTTTTCACATGTTCAACTTCTTCTTCAGAACCACTGCATGCCAAAACAACAAACTTAGAACAAATGTTCCTCTAGGCGTTCTCAAGAAGTGTTGTTACCTTGCAGAGTGCATTGAAATCCAACATGGCCACCCAGCTTCCTATTGGCAGAGACATTTTTTAGAACTTTTTCCTAAACTACTTCATATGAAGTCACCAGACTTGTCAAAAATATTCTTCTCGAGGTTCCTAAGAATTGTTGGTAATTTTTGGAATGATTCAAAATCCAGGATCACCGCCCTGGGTAATTATTTCTAGAAGAACTGCATACGAAGTCACCAGACGTTCCCGAAATGTTCATCTAGGGGATCTTTTGCCTATAGAGAAAACTATATTTCGTCTGTATTGTCACATAGGATGAACTATACATTTATTTACATTCATTTCATTATCATATCGGGGATTTCCTAAGAATTAAGCTCAAATAAAGAAAGATAACTCTAGCATCTATTTTTCTAAACAAGGAAAGATAAATAATGCCTATATTTAAATTAGTTTATTTCTGACTTTAATCACTGAGAACAATACCAGAAATCACTTAAGATGTATTTTTATTAATATAATACCTTGATAATGTTTCAAATGTATATAAAATAATTTTTATATCACCAATACAATATGGAGTAATTCTGTAAAAAAAAAAGCCACAGTTCAAGAGCAAAATGAAAAGTAACAACACTTCTTTAAGACACCTATAGGATCATTTGTGGTAAGTTTGGTTGACAGGGTATGCAGTGGTTCTGAAGAAGAAGTTGAAAATGTAAAAAGTTTATGACGGGAGGATCCCTGATACTATTCCATTAGAAAAGCTCAAATGAGCTTCTGGCTTAGAATAATAGATGAGCTAAAACTAATCTTATTGTTAAATGATCATTCAACTCTACTCATATTAAAATTGTATCTTTTCATTTGATGCACATCTATGCATGTGCATTGTACATATACAAAAATTGCCTTTTTATGCCATAATATAGCTGAAATATTGTCAAAGTTGGTGTTAAACACCAATCAATCAATAAATCCTCTTGACAAATTTCCTTTAACAAAATGTTCGGTGGAAAAATTATTTATTTTGTTTGTTTGTAGGACATGTTTAGAGAAGATGAAATTGTAGTCATTAAGGTTCTCCACACAACTTTTTCACAGTTAGGTGTCCAGGAAACACATTGCTTACAGCAGATAAAATCTGTAGATCCAGATGATATATCTCATACACTCAGACTCTTAGTAAGTATGTAGATCCAGATGATATATCTCATATGCTCAGACTCTTATTAAGTATGTAGATCCAGATGATATATCCAGTCTGTCAAGCACTTTTTGGCTTAAAAAAATTAGGAAATCAGAAGGGTTTTTAGTTAAAAATCAGGAGATTATCATGAATTTTATTTTATATAAAAAGTGATAAAAACCATACAAAAAAAAACAAAAAATGGCTGCCTTCCTCCCCTCTAAGTAAGAGCTTTCAGGCCATAATATATAAATTTAAGCATGGTGTTTTTGATTCCAGATGAAGGTCATTATCAGAATGTCAGAATGTAATTGGCAGACTAAAAGATCTTACTTTGGCCATTTTCCTCACCTCCTTTTATTGATAAGATGCTTTACACTAAAATAATTTCAACATACAATGAATTATTGTTTTTTGTTTTTTTTTTTGTGGGGAAAAAGTTGAAAATCAGGAGTTATCAGGAGTTTATCTAACAAATTCAGGAAAAAATCAGGAACAGCTCAAAATCAGAAAAAATCAGGAGTCGCTTGACAGACTGTTTAATATCTCATACACTCAGACTCTTAAGTAAGTATGTGACAATTTAGTCGTCATTTATAAGACCATTTCATTTTTCTTAGTCTCATTGTTCTCAATATTGGTTCATTCACTTTTAAGCCATTTATAGTATTCAATTTGTATCATAGCAGCCATGTTTATTGACTTGTAAAATCACATATAGTGAAACCTGTTTAAACCAAACCCTGAATAAACCAAAATCCTTTATAAACTGAACTTTAATTAAAGTCCCAATATTGGAAATCTTTGTTAATTTAACTTGTATAAACCAAACTCTTGTCTATTGCAAACACAAAAGTTTGTCCTGAAGACTGTCTTTTTAGACATATTTTCTCTTGTTACAAATATTACTACATATCATACTTTTATAATTTGGAAATAAGAACGGAAGCCACACGGAATAACTTGATTGTTTTTATTCTTCAAATTATGATGAAAATTTGTTCAGAAATCACTACAAATTGTATTAAGATTTTGCAGAAATAATATATGTATACATGTACATGTATCAATGATCTGAAACGAAAAGTATTTTGTTTTACTCTGATATTCAATATGGCCACCCCTACTTAATATACACTGCTTCATAATTTGGTACCTTATTATCTGTCACAAGAACAAACAAAAATGAATATTCATTTTTAGTGTATTCTTTGGTAAATATGTTTTGAATGTTTGTTTTTGTTTCCTAGAAAATATGTTGTCCACGTTATATGTTTCCAGTGTACACATCACTAGATCTCTAGTCAAAATAAGCTATCCTTGTTAAAAATGTGGTCGTTGTCATTACTGTCAGAATTTTCGTCATCTGAATGTTTGCTTCTTGTTAATGCAAAAACCAATTACATCGTCTGACATCATGAACATTGTCAAAGGTAATTTATGATAATCTTTGTCTGAGTCAATTTGTACAATCTAAGATAGCTCAATATTAGAACCAGCATTTCTAAAGCTTCTGAAATGCACATGATTTCACCTGTTGCCATGAAATATTATTCACAATGTGTGTTTGCTTGGAGAACATGGATAGCAAGGTCAATGGTTTCTTTTCATTATATGAAAAAACATTGACTTTCTTTAATGATTGAAATAATACATTGATGATTTCATCAATATGAATTACAATGTACTTAAAGGCATTTTCGTTTAAACATAAACAACTGACAGGTCATTCATTCACCTGTGACTATTCTTAATTTATGCTATTTAACAATGTGAAGGTAATTTAAATTAAGTTTCATGTCTGTCAATGTCAATTACTTAAGGGGCCATCATGGTTTTACTCTTATGGTAGTTGGATTTACAACTACCACTGCAATCAGTTCCTATCACCTCGTAAATTTGTGAGTTCGAACCCCGTTCATGGCGAGGTGTACTTGATGTAACATTATGTGATAAAGTTTGTCTGACTTGCGACATATTGGTGGTTTTCTCCGGGTACTCCAGTTTCCTCCACCAATACAACTGACTGTCACAATATAACTGAAATATTGTTGAAAGTGGCATTAAACACCATAAAACCAACCAAAACTAAATCAATTGCTTGATAGTAAAATTATATTTATGGATTAATCTTAGAATCAAGACAAAGATTTAATTACTTGTGGAACATCTCAAATTTTGAAACTTATTTATGACTAACAGTTGAAGTTTTTCATTGCCATCCGTGAATGTCAATCGTCCATTCGGGAGGGTGATGTGTTGATTTCCAGTATGATTCCATAATATCATCTTTGTTTGTCAAAATTGTGCTTTGGGAAAAATATAAAATTTGTCTACAATATTCTTGTTAGCTCACTTGGCCTAAAGGTCATGTGAGCTTTTGCCATCACTTGGCATCTGTCGTCTGTTAATCTTTCATATTTTAATCTTCTCCTCTGAAACCATTTGGCCGAATAAAGCAACATTTTACAGGAAGTATCTCTAGAAGATCCTCTATAAGATTCCTCATTTCATCACGATTGAACAGAAAACATGGTTGCCATGGGTAGTTCTTGTTTCTGATTGGCTGAAATTAAAGAAATCTTCTCCTCTGGAACTAGGGAGCACAATGAATTGTTACTTTGTTGGAATGATATATGGGAGATCCTGTACAAAATTTCCATATTTCGAGCCGATCATGCAACTATTATGGCCGTCCTAGCCAGTTTGTGAAGAATAACCCTGATTTAAGCTGTCCCAGTCATTCAGCATTGTTCAAATTGATAATGGAAATAGACAAAACATTTTGAACCAGAAGTTAACAGAAAATGGATGTAAAATGATGCAATTTCTTTCTTAATTTTCTTTACAGAATATATTTACATTTGGTGGCCATTTTTGTATGGTGTTTGAGGCGTTACATCCAGATCCAATCAACAAAATATTTCAAAATATTCCTAGACACAAGGTAATTATAAATGTTTATCATTTGCAAATTAGAATAAAGATCAAAAGATAATGGAATGTTGTCTGCTCATTATTCAAAATTTATCTTGCAATATCAATGTATTTACTGCTTATATAAAGGTGTAGGTATAAACTTTTGCTTTATACATCAACTGGACATATTAATTCTCCTGGTACCATGTGTCTTGTGTAGAACGATGGGAAATAGACACTGGTTGAACATGGACCATGCTGTAGACACCCAATAGAAAATTCAACAAAAATATCCCATGTTTGTGCCTTTTCATCCCCTCGCCAACGAAGTTGCGAAGGGATATAGTAATGCTACCGTCCATCCTTCCGTCCGTCCTTCTGTAACATCCTTGTGAACACTCTAGAATCTACACCCTTCAATGGATTTTGACCAAACTTGGTACATACTTAGTCCTTAAGAGAATCTGGAACCCTATTGATTTTCAAGGTTAAAGGTCAAGGTCACTGGGTCAAATTTTTAGGCGAGGGGATACGCCACGCTTTGCGTTGCCCTTGTTATGTTTAAATTTAACAATATATTTCGTACACGACGTTGCTGTATAAACGCAATGTATATACAGTAACATTGTCGGGAAGCATATAATTTATTTGTCCTTTTGCCTAGAAACATGAATGAAAAGCTTGCGAGAGCCTCATTTTTCTTCCTGTTTCTAAAGATCATACAAATACTGGTAAATTTTATATTTGCAGACAATATATATGTGTTTTGTAGATGTTGTTTTTCCTTCCTTTTGTCATTTTTCTTTTGAGTATATATACTCCACCAATCTTTTATGGTAAAATAACATGCTGCTCACCATCAATGCTGCAATTCTATCATTTGTGCTACTGACCTATATTTTTCACAATATTAATATCTATTATCATTAATGATATTTGAGGCAAAGACAAAGTAACATCTGCCATTTTGTACACTCCGCCCATCAAGTATTGCTTTTGTGCTACAAATCTACAAGCTAGACATTTTATTTTGTCAATTACTAAGATACTGTAGTGTACTTTATCATGTAATCATTACATTTTCTGTACAATAAATATAAGAATAAATTTTAGCTTTATTCGTCAAGTATGCAAATAACTGTTTCCTGGTACATAAATCATGTAGAGCAAACGGTAAGAAACAGTAATAGTATAACGTGGCCATGACAGAGGATACCTTAGAAAACGGTAATAGTATAAC
>MJUT01015293.1:0-12423 GCA_002080005.1 Gigantidas platifrons | reverse complement strand
CCACAGGCAATTCTTGTTTCTGATTGGCCTATTTTTAAAAATCTTCTCCTCTGAAACTACTGATCCAAATGAATTGAAACTTGGTAGGAAGCATCTATGGAAGGTAGTCCTCTATAAAGATTGCTCATTTCGTCCCGATCCATTAACAAACATTGCCGCCACAGGCAATTCATGTTTAAGATTGTATGCTTTCTAAAAAAATCTGTTTTTCTGTGGAAAGAGAGATAACTCTAATTTAAATATTGACATTTACTTTAGTATAAATCTGTTTTTCTGTGGAAAGAGAGATAACTCTAATTTAAATATTGACATTTACTTTAGTATAATACAGTTAAAATGAATCTCTATAAAAAAATGTGACCGAGATACCCACCCTAAACCATATATATTTATGATCAGGGTGACTAGGCAAATTAAATGCATTATAGCTCAGGCCCCAGGGTCATACCCCACCCATTACCTAAAGGGAACTTTTTAATGGTTGAGATCCCCTCCCCTAAACCATATATATTTATGATCAGGGTGACTAGGCAAATTAAATGCCTTATAGCTCAGGCCCTGGGGGTCATATCCCACCCCCTACCTGAGGTGAGTTTTTTAATGGTTGAGATCCCCACCCCTAAACCATATAGATTTATGATCAGGGTGACTAGGCAAATTAAATGCCTTATATCTCAGGCCCCGGGGGGTCATATCCCACCCCCTACCTGAAGTGAACTTTTTAATGGTTGAGATCCCCACCCCTAAATCATATATATTTATGATCAGGGTGACTAGGCAAATTAAATGCCTTATAGCTCAGGCCCCTGGGGTCATACCCCACCCCCTACCTGAGGTGAACTTTTTAATGGTTGAGATGCCCTCCCCTAGACCATATATATTCATGATCAGGGTGAATAGACAAATTAAATTCCCCAAGAGTTGAGGCCCGAGGTCATCCCCATCCCCTACCGGAAGTTGTTTTTATAGCCGAGTATAAAACAAGACCAAATGATTTTGATTTGCAACTCGTTTTAGTTAGTTGTCCGAAGGGACAAGTTAAAGAAAATGTTAATGTAAAGGCCTGTGGGAAGCACCTATAGTCTATGGAATGTTCTGTATTAAGTTTCTTCAGAGCAGAATGCAAGGTTTACAATTGTCAACATGCAAAGTTAAATATTTCTTAAATTGTTTGGACACTATTCAACAAAATAATTAAATACATCTAATACGTTTTAATTTAAATTATTGAAGAAGTAAAACTGTCTAGTACAGTTGTGTTTTGTTACCAGTAAATGTTTACCTTTGATACGAAAATAAACTAAATATAAACGTCTGACTATATCTAGCCATGCTTAAAATAATCAATAATCTTGCCGATAAGATTTCAATGTGTGCATAAATTTAGGTGTCATAATTAGTCAGTGTATAATTAGACTGTCAGACTGTGTTTACACAAGATTTTAATGATTGAAATACAAAGAAAAGAAACATAAAATGTATTGACAGTTTTACAATCACCTGTTATCATCTAACTGTACAAACACCAGATTATCTTTAGTTTTATGTTTAATTAAATAATGTACATTTTGAATTTGAATTTTGTCCTTCTGAGGTTAAATTTTCGTTGGGGTTTTAATTTCGTTGATCTTTCTTATCCACGAAATAAACAGAATTTAATCCCCAACGAAAATTTCTGCTTTTACAGTAGTCAGTGCAATATAATTTTTCTTTATTAAAGAAATAAACAGTGAAACTGACAATATACACATACAACAGTGACAGACTTTATTGGAAATTTGAAAATATATCTCCTGGTCTGGGAGAGGCAAACATAGGTGTCAGGGTTAAACTGGTTGATGGAACATTAACCATCTCCTCATAATAACAAGATTTACAATAAGTGAATAAATATATTATGAACATTTTTACTGGTAATTTATCAGTTTTCTGATGTTAGCCCAATGGAGCAAACAAAATTTTATCACACACTGAGCAATAAATAAATTGAATATCTTGTAAATTTCATTTTCTTTATAGGTGAAACTTTAAAGTATGTGTTGATTTTTTTTTGGTTTGTTGTCTCTGAGACATGTGATTTATCAGAAGGGGAACTCTGCCCTCCTGATCCACTCTTGTTCCTCTTTCACACTCCCAGAGTTTGTCAAGTATTAATATATGTTATTGATGTTTTACAGAGAAAGTTTATCCTACAGTGTATGTACCAAAATACAGCCACAGCCCTCGTGTATCAACAGACATACAGAGAAGTCAACCTTCCTCATTAGATTTACTGAGGTTAGGTACCTCTAGTGTGGATACTGAAACAAGTTATTCCAATGTACGATGTTCAGTAACAAAACTAAACCAGTTTGAATGTACTGTAGGAAATAAAGAAGAGCTGAAAAATAGGAAGTATAGAGGCAGAAGTAGAAAAATGTCAGAGGAGCAGACAAATAAGAAGAATAGAGGAAGGAAAACAGAATGGTCAGAGGAGAAGATAAATAGAGGCAGGAGTATAGAATCGTCAGAGGAGCAGACAAATAGGCAGTATGGAGACAGGAGTATAGAAATGTTAGGGGAGCAGACAAATAGGCACAATAGAGACAGGAGAACAGAATGGTCAAAGGAGCAGACAAATAGGCAGTATGGAGGCAGTAGTATAGAAATGTCAGGGGAGCAGACAAATAGGCAGAATAGAGACAGGAGAACAGAATGGTCAGAGGAGCAGATAAATAGGCAGTATGGAGGCAGTAGTATAGAAATGTCAGGGGAGCAGACAAATAGGCAGAATAGAGACAGGAGAACAGAATCGTCTGATGAACACACAAATAAGCAGTACGGAGGCAGGAGAACAGACTGGTCAGAGGAGCAAACAAATAAGCAGAATAGAGACAGGAGAACAGAATGGTCAGAGGAGCAGACAAATAGGCAGTATGAAGGCACGAGTAGAGAAATGTCAGGGGAGCAGACAAATAGGCAGAATAGAGACAGGAGAACAGAATGGTCAGAGGAGAAGACAAATGGAGGCAGGAGTAGAGAATTGCCAGAGGAGCAGATAAATAGGCAAAATAGAGACAGGAGAACAGACTTGTCCGAGGAGCAAACAAATAGGCAGAATAGAGACGGGAGAACAGACTCGTATGAGGAGAAGACAAATAGGCAGAATAGAGACAGGAGAACAGACTCGTATGAGGAGAAGACAAATAGGCAGAATAGAGACAGGAGAACAGACTCGTCCGAGGAGCAGACAAATAAGCAGTATGGAGGCAAGAGAACAGAATGGTCAGAGGAGAAGACAAACAGACAGCCAAGAAAAATCAGCACAGAATTATTGAATAATCATGATTCACTATACAATCCAGATAGGCATGTGGCAATACAACCTAAGCCAAATATCAAAAGTTTAAATTTGAATATGTCAAACTCAAAATCTGTATTAAAAAGGGAAGAAAGTCTGTCATCGACACCAAGTAGAGATTTGCCATTTATTAAAAATCAAAATGTCAGAAAAAGAATCAAAAAGAAACATAATGCAACAAAAAAGGCATTCAGAGCTGAAGATCAGAGAATATGTCAAGGTAAAAATAATCATGAGCAGAAAAATATGAAGCTCGACGTTGAAGAAGATTTTAAATTAAAGAAAATTTCCCCAGGAATTAATATTGATTCACAGGAGCTCTTTATAGATGATAATCTGAGAATGAAAATTGGGGAGAATGCCTATTCTGATAGAAAACCACCCGAATCTTCTGTTCAGACTGATATAATACAAATGGAATTGAAAAGACAGAAATTCATACAGAATTCTAAAAAGGAAGAAAACAAGCTGACTGATAAAACAGATCTATCGTTTCTTACTGTTACATCAGAGGAGTATGGAATACAGCACAAAGAAGAATTGGAATATGTGTATGATGACGATGATGTAGGAAAACTTGATTGGAAAACCTGTATAAAAGATAACAAGGGAAGTACATATGACCTTAAAACCTCGGAGAAAAAGACAATATTACAATCTAGAAAAAGATTTTCTACTTGCTCTGATAGGATGAAACAAAAACGTAGAAAACATTTGATACAAACTTCACCAAATTTGTCAAAAATAATTGGAAATGAAAAAATGGAGGATAATTTTTATCTGTGTCACAGCAATGGATATGAATCAGGTCCTGAACAAAAAAGAAAAATATTGTCTGACCAGTCAGGCATAGCAAAAATTGAGAAGGGTAATAATTATGATGAATTCACAGCATGTTGTGCTGATCAGTCAGATGCAGGATATAGGACATCATATATAAAAAGTGAAGATGGTACTCGCGATAGACCAATACTTAACAAAGCAAAATATACTCTCCAAGCAGAAAACGAAAATTTAAAAGTCCATGATGGACAACAATTAACTGGAATAAATATGTTAAATAGAAGAAATAAAGGATGCAAAGAAGAAAAAATGAGTGAACACCACGCTGCAATAAATATAAAAAAACTGTCCAATGACATGGATTCTAACAATAGAAAGGACAAAAATGGACCCGTTAATGAACACAAAAATGAATTGACTAAACCTGCTACAAAAATATCAAATAATAGAAATATATGTAATAAAAATGAGCAAGGGAGATTACTCAGTTCAAAAACTGTATTTGACAATACCAGTAATAGGGATAGTGGATCTGATTGTAACCAACATATTCATGAACCAGAGAGTGAATTATCTGAACCAGATATGATATCAGTGAATAGAGACATTAATGTAGTAAGACATGGTATTGAAAAAGGAACGCACGTTTACAAAAATGCAAGAAAGCGATTGCTCTATCCTGGTGCATTGAAACCAAGAAAATATAATTTTTTTATATCGAAGGACGAACGGAATAAAAATATGAAGGAATGTGAGGTATCTAAATATAAGGTTAACTCGAAACCTCTACTCAAAGATCCACGTGGGTTGTTTGAACTTACTGTTACACCAGATAAAAAGATTGCTTTAGTGAATTCTCAAATGACAGGCCCATATGTCTTCAAACCTACACCAGATACAAAGATTGCTTTAATGAATTCTCAAAGGAAGCAAAGAAGACTTCAGAATAAACCTGCAAATCAAAATGAAGAAGAATTTAAAGCAAAAGGAAAATTGTCTGAAATTCCCCGAAAATCGGACAATATTTCTAGCACTTCAGTGTTTGTTGATAAAACATTAGATGTATTTAACTTAGTGAATGAGACATTATCTCCTGTTAATAAACTACTCATGTTTACTCCTACTGAAACAAAACATAATAAGGCAATCTTTAATTCGTTTGGTAACCAAGGAACAATGAGGAATGGAGAGAAAAAGCAATGTAGTGTATATGTATCAGACAGTAATGCAAGATCAGCCAATAGATTCTTCAAGGAAAGTAGTCTGTCACCATCACCGAACGTTAGGCAGTCAAGAGTCATATCGCTAGGTCAGCCAAAAGAAAAATGCAGAAAATCTGTATTTACTGTGAAGCAATCTGATCAGTCGTTGACAGAAATTGACAAGTCCGATTTATTTCATACAACTGAAGTTAAAAATGGAAATACATTATGTAATATTCGTAACGAATCGCCGTATTCACAGTCTAATCTGGGAAAACACATCGGACATCTTAGTGGGGCCAGTTTATCACCAGTTTCTAAATCATCTTCAAGAAAATGTTCACCTCGTAATAGTCAATACACATCACTAGATCATAATCATAGTGAAAGGAAAGGAAAGTTTCCGTACAGTACACTAAGAAATGACAGATATCTGGATATGGATTCTCCAGGATCTAATGTAATGTCACCTGCTGACGACTCTGTATCCCTTTTGTCTTGTGATGAAGTAAGTATTCTGTCACTTTGTCATTTTTATGTCAAGAACAAATTTATTTTCCTTCTATTAGGAGGACATACCAGTTTCTCCATTGCCATACAACCTAGGTTCATCCTATTTTGTGTACTCATTGATCATGAAGTGTACATTGTCATTTCCATATTTATCTTAACATAATTTCTGTTTCACGGTCCATACATACTTTGTTTTTGGTATTTAGTTTATTGTCTGAAAAAAAATATCACATCAAAGATTTGCAGGGAAAGGCAAGACATAGATTTGTGTCCTTACTTGTGTTTTTATAAACTTATAACGTTTTTTTTTATTGCAGAGTTCAGACGAGACAGCAAAGTCTGATGAGGTAATATAATATTTTTTATTTAAATTTTTGCAGAATTGTCGATACAGTTTAATTTAGCACATATAAAATACAAGTACCGGTATACAGTTATAGAAAGTGCCTTACACCAGTCTCTAATAGCAGAGGTTTCACAATCTCCTACCGTTATTTCACAATTTATTCTAGGTAGATTTTAGCTTATAATTACTATGAAGGGAGTCATTTCACAATGTATCCCAGGTAAATAGGTAAATTATCTTCTAATTACTATGAAGGGAGTCATTTTATAAATTTATCCCAGGTAAATTATCATATAATTACTATGAAGGGAGCCATTTCACAATGTATCCAAGGTAAAGAGGTAAATTATCTTATAATTACTATGAAGGGAGTCATTTCACAATTTATCCCAGGTAAATTATCTTGTAATTACTATGAAGGGAGTCATTTCACAATTTATCCCAGGTATATAGGTAAATTATATTATAATTACTATGAAGGGAGTCATTTCACAATTTATCTCAGGTAAATACAATGTAGGTAAATTATCTTATAATTACTATGAAGCCCCCAGAAGGGAGTCAGTAATTTCATAATTTATCCCATCGTTGGTAACCCACGGTTGATTCCGATACGTTCCTCTCTCTCCATCACCCTTGGGTCAAATCGCTTGTACACATTCGTACTCATGAATAATTCACAAGTCTTCGCATTACAAACTTCTAATGCGATTCAACCAATCAAATCATTCCTTTCATAATGAGTTTGATTAAAAGTAAAAAATGTCTGACCTGTTGCAAAAATTTGGAGTGAAAGAATTGAGGGACTTTCTATACTGCACTACATTTCATCCACACATTTTCATGGGTGCATCCATTACTGACAGAATGATTTTTTAACTCCCGATACCAAAGAGTTTCACTTTCATAAACGTGATTTTGATTGGTTAATTCGAAACTTTGAATATTCATGAGTACGAATGTTTACAAGCGATTTGACCCACGGGTGATGGAGAGAGAGGAACGTATCGGAATCAACTGTGGGTTACCGACGATGAATTTATCCCTGATAAACAGGAAAATGATGCTCTTAGTTACTATGGAGAAACTAGTAGTTTTACACAACACTTGTCACAAGTAAATTTATTTATGCTTGAATAAACCAAGTTTCACTTGTAATTCTATTTTTGAATGCTAGTAATCTTCAGGTAAAATTTCTACAAGATAACAATAGAGAATTGCCATGTAATTTATATTGTGATATTTTCTTACAGGAGGTTATGTTACTGACTATATAAATTAGGACACTACAGAATATTATATTGGTTAGGACATTGCAGAATAACTCGGTACACTACGTATACAGAATACTATATATATTATCACTACATAATTCTAGATTTATGGAATATTCTAACAATGTGATGTCCTTCATTAGCTATGTAAACAATGCTGTGATAAAATTGTTGATATATTTTACTTTGCACATGCATATTGTCAGAAAAATTATGGACATCATTTTTTATTTAATATTATATTAGAAAATGTTGTCTGTTCTTGAATTCTGTTAATGATGTTTATTTATTTGAGTGTCACATGTTTTGTTTGTTATACATGTTATATATTGACATCATGGTTTAAGACATATTTTTTTATCTCACAGTGAAATAAATGTATACCTCCATGTAATGAATTATATCTTGTTTTGAATAGTTTATTTTTACCTGCATCGTCGAAGGCAGAAGCAGGTCTAGGAAACGCTTTCTCCGTCCGTCTGTCCATCCCAGCAAGGCAGTACTTACTTGGTGTAATCTGTAACTCAACAACAGTTTTCAATCAATATTATTCAAACTTTGCACAGTGTTTGTATACATGTATAGGATACAGTACTATTGAAACAAAAGAAGCGGGCCGTATTGGATATAACAGGTTTCTTTTTCCACATGAGTACTCAAGTGAAGGCCGAGGTGCGTAGCACCAAGGCCGTCATCTGAGTACGAATGTGGAAAAAGAAACCGGGCCGTTATATCCAATACGGGCAAATTCTTTTGTTTCAATAATAATGTATCTAACTTGTACAATAATAGTGTTGTTGAAAAAATATATGGTATGACATATATTTTTACACTTTTAATGTTTAGAAAGCCAAATAAGACAACAATTATAAAGGGATATTAAAGCTCATTTTGGTAATTTTTGTGTATGTCATGAAAACTTGCAATTGGTTCAATAAATGATATTTATGAAACATTAACCCGGTTTTTATCAATGAAACTTTGTAAAAGTGACATAATTCGTTGATAATTCTGTCATATCTTGCGGTCTTTGCCTTGAAATTGAATTTTTGCTTCCTGGACAAAAATTCATTTCGACCCTTTTAAGTGATATTTTAATGATATTAGGGATTATATGGGCGACAGGGCGTGCAAAGTATTTTTGGATTGTTTTTACAATTAAATTGAAAGGAAACAACCTTTGTCATGAGTTGAAAAAATATATGTTAAAACGAGCTTTAATATCCCTTTAACAAAAATAAAACGACAAATTTTTATCGGTCAACGTCCTTTCGATTCTCGTTTATATTTAGATATTTCAAGGTCTTTCAAGTGAAAAGAATCGTTTATATTTAGATCTTTCAAGTGTCCCAAATCTTCACCTATGGTCTGTCTGATTTGTTATTACTTGCGGTCGGTTCGTTAGCTGTTTTTTTTTATTGCGAGAATACATTTTAAAAGTTCACATACACGTCAGTTCTGAACATGAATTATGCCAGATCTGAAATACTTGTATCGTGTCTTGTATATTGCTTTTTTAAACAAATTGTTGATATTTTTTTTTACAAAGCTTATTATCAAGAGTCAAATATACTAATTATAGTGTATAGTAGTGTGGTCACCGTAGCCGAGTGGTTAGATGGAAGTTTCGAAAGTCAAAATAGACTTGGAAAAGGCCAGCAGTGGTTCGAGACAGGAAAGCTCAAAAATAAGTAAAATGTGTTTTTAAGCCTAAAACAGTAAAAGGTGAAAGTTCATATATTCAAGAACAAAAGAATAAATTAGATTCTTAAAAATAATCCACTGTTCGAACAATAGTGTGACGTAAACGATATCAACCTTGTCCCAAAAATCGGTCAAATTATTAAAGTACAGTGGCCTGTATCATCGGCCCCTATTAACGGCCTGTATCATCGGCCTCTATTAGCGGCCTGTATGTGATATTGGAGGCCGCATTTACAATAGCTTTGCTGGGGGTATTATTGTACAAGTATAGGATACCGTACATTTCAAACAAAAGAACTGTCCTTTATTGGATCTGGGAGGCTTCTTTTTCCAAATGAGTACATGGGTGAAGACCGAGACGCCAAAGGCGTCGAGGCCTTCACCTGTGTACGAGTGCGGAAAAAGAAGCTTTCCATATTCTATAATGCTCAGTTCTTTTGTTTGAAATGTACGGTATCTAACTTGTACAATAATTGAACTTGTAAATAAAATGAAATATGCATGTTTTTGGTTTTTCAGTTTTCTTTCTTTTTTTTCTTTTTTTTTTTGCTTTGTGCAGAAAATTAATTTATATTTTAAAGGAACACCTGACCTTCATCAAGGGGGAAATTATGAATAGAAAATATTATTCAAATCTGGATGTGCATTTCAATTTTATCGCAATAATTGAACCAGTAACAAAATCTACACTCAAAGATGCATTTTTTGTATTGCAATCTTACATTGTTAATAAATGAATTAATTTTTAGCTCACCTGGCCATAGGCCATGTGAGCTTTTGTCATGGGTAAGCGTCCGTTGTCCGTCCGTCCGTTAGCTTTTCACATTTAACTATTCTTCTCTGAAACCGCTGAACAGATTTCAACCAAACTTTCCATAGATGTTCATTGGATGGTCCTCTACCAGATTTGTGTTTTTGGTGTAGATCGGATATTCAACATGGCCGCCAGGGCCAATAACGTGTTCTGATTGGTTGAAACCTTGAAAATCTTCTTGTCAGAAACCACTAAACCAATTGAATTGTGACTTTGCAGGAATGATCATTGGGTGGTCATGTACTAAACTTGTGAATCGTTTGCCGATTGGAGATTCAAGATGGCCGCCATGACTCGACTTAATTTTAACATAGGACCCTATGGAAAAAATGTTTAAAAGTCTATAACTCTGAAACCAATAAGTCAATTTAAAACAGACATGGCATGAATGGTCCTTAGGTGGTCAACTTTCAAAATAATGTCATGTGACCCCGACCTACATCCAAAATGGTTGCTGTCAGCGAACATAGTTTTAACATAGGACCCTATAGGAAAAAATGTTTTAAAATCTTCTTCTCTGAAACTAGTAAACCAATATAGCAAACATGTCATCGATGGTCCTTAGGTGGTCAACTTCCAAAATTGTGTTCAGTGACCCCAATCTCGGTCCAAAATGGCCGCCCTCAGCGGACATAGTTTTAACATAGGACCCAATGGGAAAATTGTTTAAAATTCTTCTCCTCTGAAACCAGTCAGCCAATTTAAAGCAAACATGGCATGGATGTTCCTTGGGTAGTATATACTTTCAAAATTGTGTCTGGTGATCACAACCTTCATCCAAGATGGCTGCCATGAGCAGACATAGTTTTAACATAGAACCCTATAGGATTTGAATAGTAACTTAGATGTATTCGGCATGCAGACATTCTTAAGAGGACTTATTTATATCAGGTGAGCGTTACAGGCTCACCTGAGCCTCTAATTTAAACTTATTCTCCGTTAGTCGCCTATCCACAAATGATATCTTATACGAAAAAAATCTGGGTTAAAATAGATTATTATGTCGTAAATATAATCTCTTTGAAGTCGAACTATTGTTACTGAGTCGATATTGGTGATATGCAAATAATGTAAACAGTCAAGTACATGTGTTTTGTACGTGATATCCCATTCGAATACACCTTGATTGTTATGAATAGGTTCAAGGTCAAATTAGAGAGCCCCGACATAATTTAATCGCGGTCTAACAAGGCACAAGCTGGATACCAAAATTAGTTACCGGGAACTTTTTACGCATGTTGAATTTAATCATTACTAGTTTTATTAACCATGACTCTTTAAACGGCCACCGTAAAGGGGTGCTTGACTACTGGTCTGTTTTATTTATATCGTCTGTAATAAATAATAGGCATAGAAGACGATATAAATAAAACAGACCAGAAGTCGAACACTCATTTACCTTGACCGTTTAAAGGGTCATGGTTAATAAAACCAGTAATGAATAGAATCATCAGGCATAAAAAGTGGCCGGTAACTAATTTGGAAGGCCAGTTTTATGAATAGCTTTGCTGGGGGTATTATTGTACAAATTGAAGATGTGCACCTCCTATTATGGGCTGATTTGAAGAATTTTTTCATATATTTTCTGTATGGTGAACTTCGTCATTTTTTATCACTATATATCATGGACGGTACCTAGTTGGTGTAATCTAAAACTCCAACAGTGTTCAATCAATATTATTCAGACTTTGCTTAGTGTTTGTATACATATTCAAGATGTGCACCTCTTATTATGGGCTGATTTGACAATTTTTTTCATTCGGAGAAATTCATTCATTAAAGGTAATGGGAAATTCGTCTGTAGACACTAAAGATTTATTTCCTTTAAATTATGATTTTGTCCTTATGAAAAATATAATTGTAGTTTAGTCATTTGGTCCTTTCTACTGAACTTCTTAACATACCTAAACATTTAAAACAGGTGTAAAAATGCATACATTACTGGTATGTTTTGCAGCGACGCAGGTCCAGACACGATATTGGTGTTGTTATTAATGAAATTGATGAATTGTAAGATTGAAACAGTTAAAAGTTAAAATTGGTTTGCTGAACATTTCTTAAAAGTTTTAAGTTTGAATTTGTAGTATTTGTGTCATCGTAATGGGTCTTGTAGCTGTGTGTAGTTCAAGACACAGTGAAAGCAGAAATATTGGTTAATCAATACACTATTTCAAAGTTGACCATAATTCTTAACATTAAAAAACAAACATTACATTAGCCAATATACACAACTTTTCTTAGGAGTACGTGATTATTGTTTCACACCAAATGAGCAATTTGTCAGCTGTATCATGGGTAGAATAACACACTAATTACATGATGAGATGATGACAATGATGTCCACTTTGTTCTACACCAACACACTAATTACATGATGAGATGATGACAATGATGTCCACTTTGTTCTACACCAACACACTAATTACATGATGATTTGATGACAATGA
>MJUT01015292.1:449967-460193 GCA_002080005.1 Gigantidas platifrons | reverse complement strand
GACAATATAGACAATTAAAACAGAGGACATAGACAATAGAGACAATTAAAACAGAGGACATAGACAATATAGACAATTAAAACAGAGGACAGAGACAATAGAGACAATTAAAACAGAGGACATAGACAATAGAGACAATTAAAACAGAGGACATAGACAATATAGACAATTAAAACAGAGGACATAGACAATATAGACAATTAAAACAGAGGACATAGACAATATAGACAATTAAAACAGAGGACATAGACAATATAGACAATTAAAACAGAGGACATAGACAATAGAGACAATTAAAACAGAGGACATAGACAATATAGACAATTAAAACAGAGGACATAGACAATATAGACAGTTAAAACAGAGGACATAGTTAATAGAGACAATTAAAACAGAGGACATAGACAATAGAGACAATTAAAACAGAGGACATAGACAATAGAGACAGTTAAAACAGAGGGCATAGACAATCTTTGTAACGCAAAAATGGGTAATTCATCTGCAATATCATGGCGATAAAAGTTGCAGACCGTTGAGTTTAATGGCCGTTTTTACTAAATGAACACGATTTGTTTAATTTGTATTGTGCTTGCTCATTCAAAGAAGAGTCTGTGGGAAGATAAGTCACCATGACGCATTATCATAATTCCGCGACACCAGTTTCCTCGTGCTCCTTTAAGCTGTGTACTTAGCATAGAAGCAGTAAATACCACTACTCATTGGTTTGACCCACCCTCGACTCGAACTCACGATATACATTATACCCGGTGCGAGCTCGTTAATCATTGCACCAACGATGGGGTTATGGATATAATAGATATGAAGTAGATAGCTCCAACATCAGCACTGGCTTGTTGATGAGAACACATTTTTTTGATAATTATTTTTATGATAAAGTATGATTTAGTTATTTTACGCAAAGGTGCTCGTGACACGCAATTGCCACCCCATCTTTTTTTTTATTTTCTGCATGTATATTTAAGTTCAATAAAGCTGTCTTTATTATTTCATCGATTTTTCCTTTATTGAACTTGTTCGTGTTCATATTAATGCAATCTTATGTCAACATCATAGTTGGTATTACAACTATTAAGAAAAACATAACCTGTTCGTTTTTAATAAATAGAAAGGATCAGAGTTGCTTTACATGATATATTAGTAGCTATATTTTTCAGTATAATTGTGTTAATATTTATGATAAACTATGATTTTGTTGTTTTTCCGTCTTCAGTTTCAAGAACATACAGTTTTATTTGTGAAATCGTTTTTATCAAGAGCACTGAAGGCAATAATATCTTAGAAACTAGGTGAGTGATACTCTGTCAATTTAAGAGGCATCCAGCGATAACATGTATTTTACCTTTGCTTAGAAATAATGTACATAAATCTACTAAGCTTACAATGTAAAAGTAAGCACAACTTTTAAATGTCATGAGTTTTTATTACTTTACATGTAAGGTGCGATTTTTTTCTGATAGCACAGCTTTTGTAATTTGTCGTCTTAGATACATATTAGAGAATGCGTTAAATTAAGAACATATATAAATCAAGGTTTTGTAGGTTACAAAGGTTAGATAATTATAAAATTAGAAGAAGGAATATGAGTGTAGGTAGATACTCTTGTTGCAAACCTGTTGATACGTAATGAATGAAGAAAGCAGCGTAAAGTTTCGTTCCTAACTGGTCCTGGCTGTCAGTGTCGAGGTGTAGCTCAATTCGTGAAGCATACCTAACTTTGTATGTGCTATATTTCATTTAAAACCCAATGGGATAGATGCGATCAACAAAATCACCAAACCTAGAATTAATTGTGGATCGTAAAATTAACGAATCAGGATATATTATTTAAATTTTTTCTCGAGATGTCTCTTTGTGAGCTCTACCTTATACGAATAAAGGACATGATGGCCATGATATCAATCGGATTGGAAGCAAATTATATTCACGAAGGACATTGTTTTGTACGGTGTTTCTACATGACGGAAACTGTAAGGTCTACAACAATTATCACAGATTACGTAGGCATGATAGATGTTCTTTTCCCTAAAGTTATTCTGTAATATGTACTCAAGAAAAAGTTGAAGTTACCAAAGAGGTAAGCAGAGGTCGTAAATGGGAGAGGGACAGGCACTAACATGGCTAAAGATAAAAGGACAAAAGGACAAACAATGATATTTAATACACTACACAGAAAACAAAAAAGATTGATAATTAGTTCGAACTTCATACGTCATTATTTATTTGTTTTATTGCTTAAAAACATTGATAGCATACACACCAACAGTCTTCAATATTAGATATAAGATAACCTTAATATTATCATTATACAGACATTGATACTTATATAGTACTATCAATAAGTTATACTTGTTAGAGTATACGAGAAATCAGTAGAAATATTTAAACGTCAATAACATACAGCCCTACAATTTGTTTATATACACCAACGCGACCGGGATAAGTTTTTGTTTTTATTGTATAAATGTAAAGAATTCTGGCCACGCTGATTGCACGAAGTCCAAGTCTGAAATGGAACAAACCATCATCAATGCAAACATGGAGATAAAAGACAGAACCTCACACAACGGAAACCCCATAAAACAAACAAGAGTCAAACGAGTACAGGGATAAACTGTAATAATGTATTACGTCAAGTAACAATCTAAAGCATCATAACCGTAAACTAACTCATAAAAGGGTTAAACAACATTTTCTAGTTATACTTGTCCATGACCAGTTGATTTCCAAATTTCACCTTTCTTGACATATTTTCTACTGGTCTGCAAAGAAATATGCCTAGTACCATATTTTACGATGGAATTGTTGCGACTCTTTTTACAGATTTGCGTGACACATTTACCATCAATCTTTACTTGTTGTCATGGTATATAGAGATTTGAAACCAACATTAATAGATTCGATCAATTCAATTATAAATGAATTTCATAATTTCAAAAACTAGTTAATTTATTTTCTCAGCAGAGATTACCAGACCAGCTATACTTATAACCCAACCTTATTTCGTGTATATTTTTATGTTCAACCATCAGGTAAATTACAAAGCAGACTTAGTATTCTTGCTTTTGGCTGATCTTAGAATAGGTCATCAATGATAACAGGGCTATCTTTAATTGGGGTTAGAACACGTTTGAAATATTACATAATTTTTCATTATTTCAAACGTAGAAATGACATGATACAACAATTAAAGCGAAGATCTACAATGCGCTTGACGGAATGTGGCTTAGATTGCTAATGGACAATATAAGTTTAGGTAAGTAAATGTCCCATAATGACTCGACTCACTGAAGTATTAAAATCAACTTAATATGTCTACACAAATAACATTTTTGCTGGTGTAACGTTCTTTCCAAGTTTAAAATCAACAATAGGAAGGTCCCGGACCTTGGTTCAGAGGCTATTTTAACCTATAACTCCTACTTCGATCATTAATCACAAGAAATGCATTGATTAGAATTGTAAATTACAAAGCCAAAAGCAGCAATACCATTCACCAATTAATCATTTTGTAAGTACTTCTTACAAACGTTAAATCAAAACCTGAAGCAGTAAATAGAAGGAGGACAGATGACACTAAGGTCAAACGAAAAAGGACAAAAGAACAAACAACGATCCCCAAAGCATTACACTGAACACTAATGAGTGAGCAACAAGAACCCCGCTAAAAATCGGGAATGCACTGGTAGGGTTAGCAGGTACTGCTCCAGATGAAATTGTGTTGGACTCCAGTATACGTAAATAAATAACTAAAACATTAACCGCTTACAAATGAAAGTCGAGACGTTTCGTTTTGCTTGCGCGGAAATCATAGCTGACATCACATTATCACAGCTAAAGACATGAAGACATATAACATGAACAACACGCGTACGGACCCCGCAATATAATACATAAATATATACGAATAATGTTATTAATTTATTTTAATACAGTCAATTATTTTATTGTATGAAAATAATCATCAATTACATGCCAATATTATATAGAACGCCTAATTGTACTTTTGTGAATGAAGATCAATCTAAATCTAAATTTTGCAGGATATTGCTGCTCTGATTAAAGACGCTTCGAAGTAGAGGTGTTAGAAAAGGTAGGACCCGACCACAGATCCAAGGGCGTGTGCTAAGAGGTAGAATGGATGAATAAGAGGAACAAGTCAATAGCCTAGTTGATAGGCGTATGTGACGAGGAGTTGATGAAAATGCAGCATTGCAGCAAATAGATCCACATGAGCAGCCACCATCTAATCAGATGAAATCGTCGGGCAGTTATAAATGGTGCGTATCATAATATAAACAATGTATATAATTCAGATCATATGTTGCTTACATGCGACAATAAAACTGATGTATTTATATCAAAGTCCACTAAAGACAAAATTTGGAATTTAGAATATACTGATTTGTCATTACTTGTATGACACAATTTCAATTGCCAAAGGGTAAAACATAATTTCTTATCACTTGCAGATGGTAAATTACTAATGCATCTCACAACTAAGCCCCTAAAAGTTAAACATATTGATTTAATAGGAATTCGGACAGGTGTCTTTATTAATAATGCTAATGTTATGATTGATAGACACCAATTGTGAGCTGGAGAATTATTATCATATACCGGTATGTCTATAATTAGGGGAGCCGTAGTTGGTGCTCCTTTTTACAGGGTTTATCAATACGAACAACAATTTCGACTTCCAATTGCATACAATCAAACAAGAACATGGTCTCAAATTGATGGCAATTTATGGTTACAATTTATCGGAAAGTGGGCGCTAGGTAACGGAAGCTCGACAGCAGCTCAGTTTCCGGTTTCTTCTCAAAAGCCATGTTATGATTTTAATTTCAAAGGGATGTTTCAAAACAAATTGTTTGCTTAAGCATTCTTGCATGAAGTGCGGGAGTATGCATTTATCAGATTTATCAGTAATGTGCAACAAATTTAAGCAAACTAACGGTATAAAGACTTCATGCAAAGCTTCACCTTTTAATAAATATTCACCATATGTTCGCACCACATTATTGACTAATCTAGTTGGAGGTTTGAATAGATATGACATATGGCAATTGGGATACAGTCCTATATATTTTTAAATTGGTATAATTTGTGTCCAATCCAATTGTTATAATATTTAGCAATAAAATATGTTTAATCTAATCTAATTTATTGCATTATACATTGCTTTAGAAAAATATCCACGGAAATATATTGCAAAATTACAAAAAGATGAATTTACATCTGGTCTAAGATTACCATTAGATCCAAAAAAAATGTTTTACAGTATCCTGTGGCTGCATATGAAAAGGTTGAACATGACATTTCTCTTGGCAGCATAGCAGAACCTTTTAGGGTTCGTCCATTTTCAAATTTGAGAAGTTTTCCCATTGGATTAGTACTTAAAAAGACCTCTGGTTGGATCCTAATAACACACTTGGCTTATCCACCTGGGATTAGGTATTATATATACCATGGGTCTTACAAATTAACTTATTTAAGCCAACGAATCCGAAGGATGAGTTGGTTTAAATAAGTTCATGAGTATGATCCATGGTATATATGGTATGTAACAGAAATCAATATTGGGTGCTTTCGTCGAGGTCCGGAAAATCATGGAATAACATCAAGATCTTCATGTTAGACCATGGTTTGTAAAAGTTCACTATTTTGAAGTTGATTACTGCATGAAAACATACAAGGAAAAATGCGTATTTATGTTACAATGTTAATTATTTAATTGATGAAAAACTAACAACTGTACATAATTCTAAATTTGACAATGCTATTTCTATTATTCAAACATTAAGTGAACTTGTTAAAATAAGAAAAATTGATATTAAGTCAGCATTTCGATCTTTGCCCTGATATCCTAGAGACTTTGATTTACTTGGTTATAAAATAGGAGACATGTATTATATTGACAAATGTATGCCCATGGGATGTTCGATACCATGTTGCACGTTTGAACATGTTTCTACATTTTTGCAATGATCATTCAGGAAGTAAATGGATTAGCAAATTTAGATGATTTCTTTCTTGCTGAAATGTCAGATATTGAATGTTCAAATAGCATGCTTAAATTCAAAACTATTTGTAAAAGATTAGGAAATCCAATTGCTGATAAAATAAACAGAAGATCTTCTAACAAGTATCAAATATTTTCGATTGACTATAGATACTTAATCCATGTCTGTTAAAGTACCGGAAGAAACAATTAAAGAATTATTTAAAAAGTTAAAAGAAGTTGCATTTTCTAAAAAAAAACTTTGACACAATTGCAATCATTATGTGGTAGCTTAGATTTTTACACTCGTACATTGCCAGCAGATCGTGCGTCCACCAGTCGGCTGTATTTAGCTACTGCTCAATCTAAAAAGCCACTTCATTTAATTAAGGTTACACAAGAAATATATGAGGATTTGTTAATGTTGAAAACCTTTGTGGAACAAATTAATGACAATTCATTTATATTCCATGATTGGATTTCAAATTGTGATTTATAACTTTATACTGATAGTGCTGGTGGGGGTTTCCAAGGGATGTGGTGCCTATTGTTAAAATAGATGGGTTTACTTGCAGTGGCCTGCTGAATGGGAAAGTACTAATCTTTTGATAGATATATTACATTTTTAGAAATTATTCCAATCGCATTTTCAATATTTGTCTGGCACAAGTTATTTTATAAGAATAAAATTGTTTATTGCATTGACAATATGGCTGAAGTTTCTGTTTTTTATTAAAAAAAAACATCAAAATCACCAAGGGTCATGGTTCTACTTAGATTCATTGTTTATTGGCTACAAATAGGACATCTTCATTTTAAAGCTGTACATATATCATATGTTCATAATGCCAGGGTTGATTCATTGTCTAGAGGACAATTTCAGAGGTTCAGAGAGCTAGTCCCGCCTTCAGAAATGAAGCTAATGACGATACCTTGGGAATGTTGGAACCTTTATATTTAAATTTAAACCAAATATGACTTCCTCCTATTACTCATATAATTAATTGTATACACCATATTCCAACTGATAAGTATTCCTGTGCCACAATCAGGTCTTATAAATGTTATGTTTGTTATCATACAGAACTCTACTTGCTGTGACTGTAACTTATCATCAACACTTTATATCTTTAATATGACAGTTCCCACGGTACGCCCATAAGCTTCATGCACTACTCTGATGCCCTTACCATGTGTTTGTAACGATATTTAGTTAGTATTAAAATGTAGTTTGAAGTAAACGGACATCTGGTCTTTATAGAACCCACAAAACATAACAATAATTCATATATTAATTTAAGTAATACAATGCATGAATATGTTGATTATATTCAACTCATTCATCATTAAATCAGACATAGTGAACTGACATACACCATGGTGTAAGGAGTGTTTTCAGTTACACATGTGTGTACATTCATCATTACATCTGGCATATTGATCTGAAATATACCCTGGTGTAAGTAGTGTTATCAGTAACACGTGTGTACATTCATCATTACATCAGACATAGTGGTCTGACATACAACATGGTGTAAGAAGTGTTATCAGTAACACATGTGTGTACATTTAACATTAAATCTGACATAATGATCTGACTTACAACATGATGTAAGGAGAGTTATCAGTAAAACATGTGTGTACATTCATCATTAAATCAGACATAGTGGTCTGACATATAACATGGTGAAATGAGGTGGTACCCAAGAAATATAAAAAAGACATATTTGGTAACTGTGATATCAAATTTAACAGAATTACAATTTTTCCAATCGTTTTTGAGAAATAATATATTTAAAGCAAACGATATTTTGGGACGAAAAACAATTAAACCTGTGATGAGAATCAGACTATATTTAATAAACTGGACGATGAAAGGAACTGGATATCAGAATGGGCAGAAATAAAAAAAAATCAATACTAGACTTTTTTTTAAAGAAATTACATGATTTGCACACAATGTTGTTTGGTTATCATACTTGTAGTTTTTAGATACAATAACGTCGATTAAAGGGAGGTAATTATTATTGTATTAGTATCGTGCGTTGGATTTTTCATTTTTTTTTTTCGTGTTTTGCAAGCGATAATTGATCCACATTGATAGCTTTTTTTCACGTCACAAAATTTCCGGACTATATATAATACGAGCAGAAGTATTGTTTCTACATTTTACATGGCCTAATGATAGTGATAATGTGGGAGAGGTAAATACCACGCATGTACATTAAATATTTCATTAAATACAGGAACGGTGAGTAGAAATGGAACGAATGAATTGTTCAAGAATGAGAGAGTATCTGTCTTCTGATTGGGGATAAGAAATAAGGAAAATCCTAGTTTATGATATGATATTAATACTGACGTAAAGTTATAGTCCACCAGTTCATACTCTGCAATCAAACTAATGTCGGTTATTATCTCAGGTCAAAATCTGGCACCATGCAAAATCAGTTTTCATGACGCATTTAAACAAAATAACTCCTAGCAGTAATCGCGAGTTCAGATTTCGGAGTATTTGAGAAAAAAATTTTAAGACATAGTATATAGTGAGTTGGAGCTTTCATATAATGTTCTACCTTATATTTCATCTAAAGTGTTGAAGTTATGACGATGTAAACACCCGTATTTCCCAGTGCGATAGACTAGCATAGAAACCACTCGACGTCAAATACCAATCATCAATATCCAAATCATCAGTCACAATAATCTTATTTTTATATGAGCAGAGTCCTCGACAACTTAGAAATTTGAACGCATCAAAGTACATATTTTGAGGATTTCATAGTTCAAATATTACGATTGTCGATGACATTGATTTTTCGGATGAATGGTGATATATGGCGTAGCACGTCGCACAATACAAACATATGAATAGGTAGGAATTCTGTAAAACATAAACATAAGAGTTATGTAATACAAACAGCTTAAGAAAGGGTGAGGTATATTCTAGTAAAATATAACACACACTGTATAAACCATTTCTGTTTATTTATTTTGTTTTCAAAATCTGACGCCCCTTTCTTAGTTCTAATTAACCCTATCCTTTTTCTTAGAGGTAAGAGGATATACACATAATTATTGTGTATTCAATGTGGAAACTTTGAATGTACAAGCCAGAACTAGAAGGTTTTAATATTACTTTATGCATAGTTCAGAAATCTACATCGACTCCAGTAAAGTTACGGTCACTTTATATTGCTAAATTGTGATAAATTCAATTACTTTCGTGTATTTCAGACATTTTACATGAACTTTTAAAGGCAGCAGTGGTGCCGCCTCGGAATATTTCACTGTTTTCATTATTTGCTATTTAATTTGGCTTGATTTACTGGATCATTTACAGTTCCGTAAACTACAGGATGCATGTGATTGGTAAATATATTTGCTTAGATAATTCAGATATCGCAATGTCGCCATCTTAGATAAGCACATTGTTCCACATTTCTCCTTAAGTCGAAATTATGCTTAATACATCATATTTGTTGCTAGTGTTGTTTAGCTAGAGTTAATTTCCTACAACCACTGAACGTATACTGTGACGCCTTTTTTTTTATTTCCATGTGAATTTACCTCGATAAGTCAATGTATGCTGTAAGTATTTAAAGTACAACGTCAAATTCTGGTATCCATGGGTAGTTATTGTAATCCTACGTTATTATATGTTGTAACGTTTCTCGTTTATATACTTGGACGTAACAAATGTACCCACATCTCCTTTAATATGTATATCGCACTTCCTTACGACAGGTGTTTACAATGATAAGTGATAAAAATATAAATCTGAAAGTTATCGTTGCATATAGTCAGTCAAGTTATTGTACTAGTCTTTTGTTTAAATAATAGAACAAGCTGGCCATAAACTTATATTATAATGAATTACATTATTGCAATAATAAATGTATTCATTCGAATTACAATAGACCATAAAAAACTATGTTTGTTTATTAACTATCATATAACCCATATTAATTTACGGCACTAGCTATGTATTTCTATAGTTAATGTTATCAGTGTTTCACGACACAAAACAGCCGAGACGGAAAAATAAACAAAAACAAAAACAAATGTTATATAGTTTAAGACAATGATATTGCCTTTAGTATAATAAAATGTAAAGCAAACCCTACATACAATACCACAGATATCAATTATCTTAGTAATATATATCAGTGAAGAATATAAACCTACATACAATACCACAGAT
>MJUT01015292.1:434852-449836 GCA_002080005.1 Gigantidas platifrons | reverse complement strand
ATGAATGAAGAGTATAAACTTACATACTATACAATAGATATACATTCCCTTAGTTATATCTATGAGTGAAGACTATAAACTTACATAATATACCACAGATATCAATTCACTTAGTTATATCTATGAGTGAAGAATATAAACTTTACTTTTTCAGCTTAGGAAAACCATAGTGTCTCTAATATATCAACTAAATCTGATTAAAGAAGATCAAATGTAGTTTTGATAATACATTTGTATTTCTGTTTCACCAACAGGGTCTTGCTCAAAGCGATTTTTGAATTAATTAGCTTTAACATTTTTGGACTTCCAGTGTATCAACAAGAAACTCATCGTGCACACGAATTAAAATATACATATATTACTAATGACTAGAGCTTGATACATCTACTTGTGGAATTTTAGTCATCGATGGTATCATCCAACCAGTAGTCAGTGTTCCGGATTGACATGATATATAAATTAATGCAATTTATAATTAATAAATAGTGCAATTATTATTAAGTTGCGATAAAGAATATAGTTCATAACAACGTCAATGTCAAAATGATATTTAGTACAATATATAATATACTGGATGTTGTATGTTAGTAATGTAGATGTTATAGACCGTGTTAGTTATGATATGTAAGATAATCTACACAGGTACCGTAGAACATAAAATGTAAGCATATTAGATACACTAGACCTTACCTTACAGGTGATTAAAATATTTTAATTAAATTTAAAAAAAAACTATAATGAACATAACACTTACGGAGGACTGAAAAAGAAATGAAAGTAAATCATTAGGTATGGTTTAAAACTGTCTTAAATAAACATGTAAAACAATAATATTAAACTGTTAATGTTTTGATGGTCTATACATTGGAAACAATATATTGTGTAGGTGAAATCAAAGCGATTGAAATGATCTTACTACAGTAAATAAAATGCATATGTTACTCATATACGGTATTGCATCAATAAATATAAATATTTTAATAAAACAAGTTGTGTAAAAATACATGTAATCAAACAGAACTATAGCATCAGTTTATAACACACGGAATCTCAAACCATATCAAATGTGTTGTTGCATAAGTATCATGAGGTCATCATATATAAAGCTAAAATATGAAAGCATAATTGATTTTTCTGCAAGTATTTAAGGAAATGGAGAAAATAAAAATTCTAACAATGGGGAGACGTCATTTTATAAAATCGAAAACCACGATTTTCGAGCACGTTTTACAGTTAAGCATATCTTCCATACAAGAGTGATGTAAAGGGAAATAATAAAAGTTGATTGCACAATTATTTCAAACATTAAGCACATTATATTTAAACAAGGTATATAAACCTATATATAAAGGTAATCATGACTCACAATTGAACAAAATAAGATAAATGGAAGCACCTAGGCATAAAAACTAGAAAAATCGGAATATCAGATTCGTTTTCAAAACGTTTTATTTAATTTGTGGTCTGTATAAATGTGAAATAGTGCCGAATAGTCGGTATTATTTACTGTGTGGTGTTATGTCATACATTGGTTAATTATTGTACAAAAACTAGATAAGTTATAACATACATATGCGATACAAACAAAAAACAAAAGCAAAAGACACATCAATTCTGTACATAAGAAATGTACCTCCGACTTTAATTATGTAACGCCATAAATGAAACAGTATACATTCACAGAATTAACAGAAAAGAAGACACACGTGAAACAAATTAACAAAAATATGAAGAACAGCAATAAGAGGCTGTTTCTTTATTTGATCGTGTGTCTAAGTGTAATAAACGCTAGATATATACCGACGGGGTAATCAAAAATGAACAATCCAGAGAAACTGGCAGATAGAGTACACAAGCCGATGACAAACAAAACACAAACACAACACAATACGTGTTGCACGCCATTATCCGCAACCAAACACAACCAACGTAAATAAGACATGACTTCTCCTACTAGCAACTAAAGATTAAGATGAACTGAATATGTAATGCGGGAATCGTAACGGACATCACAACACGGAAATCAGACACATACATTACCATTGCAAAAAAATAAATAAAAAGATTAGCAACCGGGACACCACAAACAAAACCGAGGTTGAAATGTCATGTTAAAACAGAGGGCACAGACAATATAGACAATTAAAACAGAGGGCACAGACAATATAGACAATTAAAACAGAGGGCACAGACACTATAAAAATTAAAATAGAGGGCATAGACAATATAGACATTCAAAATATAATATTTATTTTCAAGTGCCAAATGGTACTGTCAGAAATAATTGATATTGGACCCTTAGAATTGGATCAGAATTAAAACATGAAGACAATTATCCCATCTTTTCTTCTTCATTCATGTAAGAACCATAGTTATATTAAATGGCAGTGTTTTCGAGGAACCGAGAGCGTGTGTCGAGTAATACAGCAATCTTTTTAAGATTAAATAGCTCATTTGATATTTGTTTTCCTAGTCTTCTAGTGATACTAGATCTCGGTGAGACAGGTTGCTGTAAACCTATGATGGACCGAAATAGCAGGCTTACAATCTTGTCTCGGATGAAGTTGCTGTTTTTGGTATGACTTTGATAAAGGTCAGAAACGATATATTGCAATAGAAATACACCAGGAACGCCTGGGACTAGAAAACAGTATCTTCGAGTGTAACACTCGTTTTGCTATCCCCGTTGAAGGAGATAAGTATACGCTAACATTCAGACCTCTTAGTAATATATCAGTTTAATTCCTGTTTGATGAACTTTAGTGTTGTGAAGGTAAACATCAAAAAGAACAACAGGATGTCCACGTAAAAGGGTCAGAACATGAAGACAGATGTTTATATCCTGGAGTTATGGAATAGGGGAGTGAGTGAGTGGTTGTTATTTAACGCAAAAATGAGTAATTCATCTGCAATATCATGGCGAGATAAGTTGCACACCGTTGAGTTTATGAAAATGGCCGTTTTTACTAAACGAACACGATTTGTTTAATTTGTATTGTGCTTGCTCATTCAAACAAGAGTCTGTGGGAAGATAAGTCACCATGACACATTATCATAATTCCGCGACACCAGTTTCCTCGTTCTCCTTTAAGCTGTGTACTTAGCATAGAAGCAGCAAATACCACTACTCATTGGTTTGACCCACCCTCGACCCGAACTCACGATATACATTATACCCGGTGCGAGCTCGCTAATCATTGCACCAACGATGGGGTTAGGGATATATTAGATATGAAGTAGATAGCTTCAACATCATATAGCACTGGCTTGTCGATGAGAAAAAAAATACAGTTCAACTTATAAAATCGCATTTGTAAATAAGTCAAACTATATTCTGAAAAATAGTTGACAAGCTTTTAAAGTTGTCATGATAGCTATTAAGCAAATAAAAAAAAACGAAAAAAAAACGTCCTTTTCAACAAATAGAAAGGATCAAAGATGACTTAAATAACAGTATATATAATTTTGATAATTATGATAATTTTTATGATAAAGTATGATTTAGTTATTTTACGCAAAGGTGCTCGTGACACGCAATTGCCACCCCATCTTTTTTATTTTCTGCATGTATATTTAAGTTCAATAAAGCTGTCTTTATTATTTCATCGATTTTTCCTTTATTGAACTTGTTCGTGTTCATATTAATGCAATCTTATGTCAACATCATAGTTGGTATTACAACTATTAAGAAGATAAAAACATAACCTGTTCGTTTTTAATAAATAAAAAGGATCAGAGTTGCTTTACATGATATATTAGTAGCTATATTTTTCAGTATAATTGTGTTAATTTTTATGACAAACTATGATTTTGTTGTTTTTCCGTCGTCAGTTTCAAGAACATACAGTTTTATTTGTGAAATCGTTTTTATCAAGAGCACTGAAGGCAATAATATCTTAGAAACTAGGTGAGTGATACTCTGTCAATTTAAGAGGCATCCAGCGATAACATGTATTTTACATTTGCTTAGAAATAATATACATAAATCTACTAAGCTTACAATGTAAAAGTACCCACAACTTTTAAATGCCATGAGTTTTTATTACTTTACATGTAAGGTGCGATTTTTCTGATAGCACAGCTTTTGTAATTTGTCGTCTTATATACCTATTAGAGAATGAGTTAAATTAAGAACATATATAAATCAAGGTTTTGTAGGTTACAAAGGTTAGATAATTATAAAACTAGAAGAAGGAATATGAGTGTAGGTAGATACTCTTGTTGCAAACCTGTTGATACGTAATGAATGAAGAAAGCATCGTAAAGTTTCGTTCCTAACTGGTCCTGGCTGTCAGTGTCGAGGTGTAGCTCAATTCGTGAAGCATACCTAGCTTTGTATGTGCTATATTTCATTTAAAACCCAATGGGATAGATGCGATCAACAAAATCATCAAATCTAGAATTAATTGTGGATCGTAAAATTAACGAATCAGGATAGATTATTGAAATTTTTCTCGAGATGTCTCTTTGTGAGCTCTACCTTATACGAATAATGGACATGATGGCCATGATATCAATCCGATTGGAAGCAAATTATATTCACGAAGGACATTGTTGTGTACGGTGTTTCTACAAAACATTACACTGAACACTATTGAGGGAGCAACAAGAACCCAACTATCAAAAATCTGGTAGTAATTTAATCTATTTTAATACAGTAAATGTTAAGATTGATTTATTGTATGAAAATAATCATCAATTACATGCCAATATTATATAGAACCTACATTTTGCAGGATATTGCTGCTCTGATTAAAGACGCTTCGAAGTAGAGGTGTTAGAAACGTTAGGACCCGACCACCGATCCAAGGGCGTGTGCTAAGAGATAGAATGGATGAATAAGAGGAACAAGTCAATAGCCCAGTTGATAGGCGTATGTGACGAGGAGTTGATGCAAATGCAGCATTGTAGCAAATAGATCCACATGCGCAGCCACCATCTAAGCAGATGAAATCGTCGGGCAGTTATAAATGGTGAGTATCATAACGTAAACAATGTATATAATACAGATCCTGTGTTGCTTACATGCGACAATGAACCTGATGTATTTATATCAAAGTCCACTAAAGACAAAATTTGGAATTTAGAATATACTGATTTGTCATTACTTGTATGACACAATTTCAATTGCCAAAGGGTAACACATAATTTCTTATCACTTGCAGATGGTAAATTACTAATGCATCTCACAACTAAGCCCCTAAAGGTTAAACATATTTATTCAATAGCATGCCTCTACATTAACATATTTTTAAACTTGTCCCTTCGGACAACTAACTAAAAAAAGTACTTGTCCGACTCAATCTTTTTGTTGTCCGAAAAAATTAATAAAAATTACAAAAACTAGAGAATAATTATCGAAGGCTCCCACTACTTTCAAACTAGAGGGAGAAGTGACTTCTCTTTCAGAGAGCTCACAGGGAGAAGTGGGGAGACTTCTGGGAGAAGTCAATTGCGATTAATCGAAACATTGTTTCGCGACCCCTCTGACGTTACCCTGCCCAAATGTAGTAAATAGTTAAAAAAAAACTGTCTGAACAGATTTGTTCTGGGGTTTTTTTTATTCATAGCTACCTTAAGGACATATATTCAATGTTACATTTTTATTTCTGTCTACCTTGACTATTGGGGTCTTGCATACCAGTGATTTTTATATGTACCCCCACCCCCCTTTTCCTTTTGAAATATTACTGTGTTGTACCACACAAATTGTAATAACTCATATTTGTGTGATCTTCAGCAGTAGAACGATGTCTGTCAATTTGCTCAATGGTCCAACTATATATAGGAGTACAGTACAGTAGGGAATGAAAATATAGCACAAACGTAAATTGCCACTGTCAGTCAAAAAACTGAAGAAAGTAAAGGCTGTAATTATTATTTGCCAGACCTCAAATCAGATTGCAACAATGGAGGAAAGCTACTGTAGTTCAAAGTTTATTTTTTAATTGGCTATGTGTTGACGTTTACACATGTCATGTCTGTCCGTAAATAAACAGTTCGATAGATCGTAATATTAACCGGTGTCGAGTATAAAATACCAATACGCATGGATAAGTATCTGAAACGACCCCGTGCATTTCAACGAATTTTGAATTGCAATCTTCGCATATATGAACATATTTGATATGTGAACTATGATTTTATGTCACAGAAATGAGAAAAAAATTAATCAAAGGTTCGTTTTGTTGAAAGTAGCTTCGGACAAAAAGTTCGGTCAACATTTCCCGTAGCACAGTACCGCATTGCGTCCCCTTACCAAAATGTCGATTTCTATTTCATTATAATTACTTAATACCATCTGTCGTTTAATCAAATCGCTGAAAAGATACGGATCATGTATATGTTCGGAATATCTCTTGGTTCACCGTTATAATTATCGATAGTGTACTTCAATAGAAACCGATATTTTTAAGCACATTAAAATAATTATTTACGAAGTTTTTATCTGTCAAAATGACAAAGCAACACATTTTTATCATTGAAAATAACCTCCAAAAGTTACGACAGTAATTTTTTTTAACTTGTCCCGTCGGACAACCATGATACAAGATCTACTTGTCCGACGTGAGTTTTAGCTGGTACCGGACAATCGGACAAACGTTAATGTCGAGGCCTGAATAGGAATTCGGACAGGTGTCTTTATTAATAATGCTAATGTTATGATTGATAGACACCAAATGTGAGCTGGAGAATTATTATCATATACCGGTATGTCTATAATTAGGGGATCCGTAGTTGGTGCTCCTTTTTACAGGGTTTATCAATACGAACAACAATTTCGACTTCCAATTGCATACAATCAAACAAGAACATGGTCTCAAATTAATGGCAATTTATGGTTACAATTTATCGGAAAGTGGGCGCTAGGTAACGGAAGCTCGACAGCAGCTCAGTTTCCGGTTTCTTCTCAAAAGCCATGTTATGATTTTAATTTCAAAGGGATGTTTCAAAACCAATTGTTTGCTTAAGCATTCTTGCATGAAGTGCGGGAGTATGCATTTATCAGATTTATCAGTAATGTGCAACAAATTTAAGCAAACTAACGGTATAAAGACTTCATGCAAAGCTTCACCTTTTAATAAATATTCACCATATGTTCGCACCACATTATTGACTAATCTAGTTGGAGGTTTGAATAGATATGCCATATGGCAATTGGGATACAGTCCTATATATTTGTAAATTGGTATAATTTGTGTCCAATCCAATTGTTATAATATTTAGCAATAAAATATGTTTAATCTAATCTAATTTATTGCATTATACATTGCTTTAGAAAAATATCCACGGAAATATATTGCAAAATTACAAAAAGATGAATTTACATCTGGTCTAAGATTACCATTAGATCCAAAAAAAATGTTTTACAGTATCCTGTGGCTGCATATGAAAAGGTTGAACATGACATTTCTCTTGGCAGCATAGCAGAACCTTTTAGGGTTCGTCCATTTTCAAATTTGAGAAGTTTCCCCATTGGATTAGTACTTAAAAAGACCTCTGGTTGGATCGTAATAACACACTTGGCTTATCCACCTGGGAATAGGTATTATATATACCATGGATCTTACAAATTAACTTATTTAAACCAACGAATCCGAAGGATGAGTTGGTTTAAATAAGTTCATGAGTATGATCCATGGTATATATGGTATGTAACAGAAATCAATATTGGGTGCGTTCGTCCAGGTCCGCAAAATCATGGAATAACATCAAAATCATGGAATAACATCTTCATGTTAGACCATGGTTTGTAAAAGTTCACTATTTTGAAGTTGATTACTGCATGAAAACATCCAAGGAAAAATGCGTATTTATGTTACAATGTTAATTATTTAATTGATGAAAAACTAACAACTGTACATAATTCTAAATTTGACAATTTTATTTCTATTATTCAAACATTAAGTGAACATGTTAAAATAGGAAAAATTGATATTAAGTCAGCATTTCGATATTTGCCCTGATCTCCTAGAGACTTTGCTTTACTTGGTTTTAAAATAGGAGACATGTATTATATTGACAAATGTAAGCCCATGGGATGTTCGATATCATGTTGCATGTTTGAACATGTTTCTACATTTTTGCAATAATCATTCAGGAAGTAAATGGATTAGCAAATTTAAATAATTATTCAGATGATTTCTTTCTTGCTGAAATGTCAGATATTGAATGTTCAAATAGCATGCTTAAATTCAAAACTATTTGTATAAGATTAGGAAATCCAATTGCTGATAAAAAAAAACAGAAGGTCCTGTAACAAGTATCAAATATTTTCGATTGACTATAGAAACTGAATCCATTTCTGTTAAAATACCGGAAGAAACAATTAAAGAATTATTTAAAAAGTTAACAGAAGTTGCATTTTCCAAAAAACAAACTTTGAAACAATTGCAATCATTATGTGGCAGCTTAGATTTTTACACTCGTACATTGCCAGCAGGTCGTGCGTCCACCAGTCGTCTGTATTTAGCTACTGCTCAATCTAAAAAGCCACTTCATTTAATTAAGGTTACACAAGAAATATATGAGGATTTGTTAATGTTGTTAATGACAATTCATTTATATTCCATGATTGGATTTCAAATTGTGATTTATAACTTTATACTAATAGTGATGGTGGGGGTTTCCAAGGGATGTGGTGCCTATTGTAAAAATGGATGGGTTTACTTGCAGTGGCCTGCTGAATGGGAAAGTACTAATCTTTAGATAGATATATTACATTTTTAGAAATTATTACAATCGCATTTTCAATATTTCTCTGGCACAAGTTATTTTATAAGAATAAAATTGTTTATTGCATTGACAATATGGCTGAAGTTTCTATGTTTTATTCAAAAACATCAACATCAGAAAGGGTCATGGTTCTACTTAGATTCATTGTTTATTGGTTACAAATAGGACATCTTCATTTTAAAGCTGTACATATATCATCTGTTCATAAAGCAAGAGCTGATTCATTGTCTAGAGGACAATTTCAGAGTTTCAGAGAGCTAGTCCCGCCTGCAGAAATGAAGCCAATGACGATACCTTGGGAATTTTGGAACCTTTTAAAACAGAGTTCTACAGTTTAATTTAGAAGTCCATTTCGAAAAATACTTGGAAAGTGTACCAAAATGCTAAAAATACATTTGAAGATTTTAGACAAATTTTAAACTTATATTTAAATTTAAACGAAATAAGACTTACTCCTATTACTCATATAATTAATTGTATACACCACATTCCAACTGATAATTATCCCTGTGCCACAATCAGGTCTTATAAATGTTATGTTTGTTATCATATAGAACTCTACATGCTGTGACTGTAACTTATCATCAACACTTTCTATCTTTAATATGACAGTTCCCATGGTACGCCCATAAGCTTCATGCACTACTCTGTTTTCCTTACCATATGTGTGTAATTTAGTTAGTATTAAAATGTAGTTTGAAGTAAACGGACGTCTGGTCTTATTAAAACCCACAAATCATAACAATAGTTCATATATTAATTGAAGTAATACAATGCATGAATATGTTGATTATATTCAACTCATTCATCATTAAATCAGACATAGTGCAATGGCATACACCATGGTGTAAGGAGTGTTTTCAGTTACACATGTGTGTACATTCATCATTGCATCTGGCATATTGATCTGAAATACACCGTGGTGTAAGTAGTGTTTTCAGTAAAATACGTGTGTACATTCATCATTAAATCAGGCATAGTGATCTGACATACAACATGGTGTAAATAGTGTTAACAGTAGTACATGTGTACATTCATCATTATATCAGATATAGTGATTTGACATTTAACATGGTGAAATTAGGTGGTACCTGTGAAATGTAAAAAAAAGAGGTGAATGATTTGATTTGGAAATTCATTTGGAACAATAAACTAAACCAAGTAGAAGGAAGAGGAGGTGGGAATGGTTAACATAGACAATTTTGTCAAAAGTAAACAGATAAAATTGATATACAAAATAATTCCCATGGAATGCGATAGGTAAACACATTCATCATTAAATCAGGCATAGTGATCTGACATACAACATGGTGTAAGTGGTATTATCAGTAGCACATGTGTGTACATTCATCATTAATTCATACATAGTGATCTAACATACAACATGGTCTGAGTAGTGTTAGCAGTAACACGTGTGTATATTCATCATTAAATCAGGCATTGTGATCTGACATACAACATGGTGTAAGTAGTGTTATCAGTAACACGTGTGTACATTCATCATTAAATCAGACATACTGATCTGACATACAACATGGTGTAAGAAGTGTTATCAGTAACACATGTGTGTACATTTAACATTAAATCTGACATAGTGATCTGACTTACAACATGGTGTAAGGAGAGTTATCAGTAAAACATGTGTGTACATTCATCATTAAATCAGACATAGTGGTCTGACATATAACATGGTGAAATGAGGTGGTACCCGAGAAATATTAAAAAAAGACATATTTGGTAACTTTGATATCAAATTTAACAGAATTACAATTTGTTCCAATCGTTTTTGAGAAATAATATATTTAAAGCAAACGATATTTGGGACAAAAACAATAAAACCTGTGATGAGAATCAGATTATATTTAATAGACTGGACGATGAAAGGAACTGGATATCAGAATGGGCAGAAATAAAAAAAAAATCAATACTAGACATTTTTTTAAAGAAATTACATGATTTGCACACAATGTTGTTTGGTTATCATACTTGTAGTTTTTAGATACAATAACGTCGATTAAAGGGAGGTAATTATTATTGTATTAGTATCGTGCGTTGGATTTTTCATTTTTTGTTTTCCTGTTTTGCAAGCGATAATTGATCCACATTGATAGCTTTTTTTCACGTCATAAAATGTCCGGACTATATATAATACGAGCAGAAGTATTGTTTCTACATTTTACATGGCCTAATGATAGTGATAATGTGGGAGGGGTAAATACCACGCATGTACATTAAATAATTCATTAAATACAGGAACGGTGAGTAGAAATGGAACGAATGAATTGTTCAAGAATGAGAGAGTATCTGTCTTCTTATTGGGGATAAGAAATAAGGAAAATCATAATTTATTATATGATATTAATACTGACGTAAAGTTATAGTCCACCAGTTCATACTCTGCAATCAAACTAATGTCGGTTATTATCTCAGGTCAAAATCTGGCATCATGCAAAATCAGTTTTCATGACGCATTTAAGCAAAATAACTCCTAGCAGTAATCGCGAGTTCAGATTTCGGAGTATTTGAGAGAATGTGTTTAAGAAATAGTATATAGTGAGTTGGAGCTTTCATATAATTTTCTACCTTATATTTCATCAAAAGTGTTGAAGTTATGACGATGTAAACATCCGTATTTCCCAGTGCGATAGACTAGCATAGAAACCACTCGACGTCAAATACCAATCATCAATAACCAAATCATCAGTCACAAGAATCATATTTTTATATGAGCACAGTCCTCGACAACTTAGAAATTTGAACGCATCAAAGTACACATTTTGAGGATTTCATAGTTCAAATATTACGATTGTCGATGACATTGATTTTTCGGATGAATGATGATATATGGCAAGTCGCACAGTACAAACATATGAATAGGTAGGAATTCTGTAAAACATAAACATGCGAGTTATGGCATAAAAACAGTTTAAGAAAGGGTGAGGTATGTTGTAGTAAAATATAACAAACACTGTATAAACCATTTCTGTTTATATATTTTGTTTTCAAAATCTGACGCCGAATTTGATAGTTAGTGAAGATACCCCTTTCTTAGTTCTAATTAACTCTATACGTTTTCTTAGAAGTAAGAGGATATACACATGATTATTGTGTATTCAATGTGGAAACCTTGAATGTAGAAGCTAGAACTAGAAGGTTTTAATATTACTTTATGCATAGTTCAGAAATCTACATCGACTCCAGTAAAGTTACGGTCACTTTATATTGTTAAATTGTGATAAATTCAATTACTTTAGTGTATTTCAGACATTTTTACATGAACTTTTAAATGCAGCAGGGGTGCCACCTGGGAATATTTCGCTGTTTTCATTATTTGCTATTTAATTTGGCTTGATTTACTGGATCATTAACAGTTCCGTAAACTACAGGATGCATGTGATTGGTAAATATATTTGCTTAGATAATGCAGATATCGCAATGTCGCCATCTTAGATAAGCACATTGTTCCACATTTCTCCTTAAGCCGAAATTATGCTTAATACGTCATATTTGTTACTAGTGTTGCTTAGCTAGAGTTAATGTCTTACAATCACTGACCATTTACTGTGACGCCTTTTTTCATTTCCATGTGAATTTTCCTAGATAAGTCAATGGATACTGTAAGTATTTAAATTACAAGGTCAAATTCCAGTAACCGTGTGTCGTTATTGTAATCCTATGTTATTATATGTTGGTTGTAACGTTGCCCGTTTATATACTAGGACGTAATAAATGTACCCACATCTCCTTTAATATGTATAACTCACTTTCTTAAGACATGTGTTTACAATAATAAGTGACAAAAGCAAAAAAAATACCATTAACTGAAAGTTATCATTACATATAGTAAATCAAATTATTGCACTAATCTTTTGTTTAAATAATAGATCAAGCAGGTCATCAACTTATATTATAATTGCATTATTGCAATAACAAAGGTTTTCATTTAGAATACAATATACCATAAACAAAAAATATGTTTGTTTATTAACTAACATATAACACATATTAATTTACTGCATTAAATGTGTATTTCTATAGTTAATGTAATAAGTGTTTCATGACACAAAACAGCCGAGATGGACAAACTAAAAAAAAACCACATATTATATATTTTAAAACAATTATATTGTCTCTAGTATAATACAATGAAAAGCAAAACATACATACACTACCACATATATCACGTCCATGAGCTGCATGTACATATATATGAGTGAAAAATATAAACTTTACTTTTTCAGCATAGGAAAAGCATCAACTAAATCTGATTAAAGAAGATAAAATGCAGTTGTGATAACAATTTTGTTTTTCTTTTTAACCAACAGGATCTTGCTCAAAGCGATTTTTTATTAATTAGCTTTAACATTTTTGGACTTACAGTGTATCCACAAGAAACTCATCGTGCACACGAATTAAAATATACATATATTACTAATGACTAGAGTTTGATACATCTACTTGTGGAATTTTAGTCATCGATGGTATCATCCACCCAGTAGTCAGTGTTCCGGATTGACATGATATATAAATTATTGCAATTTATAATTAATAAATAGTGCAATTATTATTAAGTTGCGATAAAGAATATAGTTCATAACAATGTCAATGTCAAAATGATATTTAGTACAATATATAATATACTGGATGTTGTATGTCAGTAATGTAGATGTTATAGACCGTGTTAGTTATGATATGTAAGATGATCTACACAGGTACCGTAGAACATAAAATGTAAGCATATTAGATCCACTAGACCTTACCTTACAGGTCATTAAAATATTTTAATTCAATTAAAAAAAACTATAATGAACATAACACTTACCCTTGACTGAAAAAGAAATGAAAGTAAATCATTAGGTATGGTTTAAAACTGTCTTAAATAAACATGTAAAACAATAATATTAAACTGTTAATGTTTTGATGATCTATACATTGGAAACATTATATTGTGTAGATGAAATCAAAGCGATTGAACTGATCTTACTACAGTAAATAAAATGCACATGTTACTCATATACGTATTGCATCAATACATATAAATATTTTAATGAAACAAGTTGTGTAAAAATACATGTAATCAAACAGAACTATAGCATTGGTGTATAGCACACGGAATCTCAAACCATATCAAATGTGTTGTTGCATAAGTATCATGAGGTCATCATATATAAAGCAAAAACATGAAAATTAACGCAAACAAATCAACTGACCAATATTGCACATCACTATAATATGTAATGTTACTATGTATATTTTATATTTCTGTCTTTACATATATTATCGTTAATCTAACATTTGAACATTTATCATAAGCAAAATATGACAACATAATTTATTCTGCAAGTATTTAAGGAAATGGAGAAAATAGAAATTTTAACAATGGTGAGACGTCATTTTTTTAAATCGAAAACACGATTTTTGAGCACGTTTTACAGTTAAGCATATCTTCCATACAAGAGTGATGTAAAGGGAAATAATAAAAGTTGATTGCACAATTTTTTCAAACATTAAGCACAATATATTTAAACAAGGTATATAAACCTATATCTAAAGGTAATCATGACTCACAATTGAACAAAATAAGATAAATGGAAGTACCTAGGCATAAAAACAAGAAAAATCGGAATATCAGATTCGTTTTCAAAACGTTTTGTTTAATATGTGGTCTGTATAAATGTGAAATAGTGCCGAATAGTCGGTATTATTTACTGTGTGGTGTTATGTCATACATTGGTTAATTATTGTACAAAAACTAGATAAGTTATAACATACATATGCGATACAAACAAAAAACAAAAGCAAAAGACACATTAATTCTGTACATAAGAAATGTACCTTCGACTTTAATTATGTAACGCCATAAATGACCCAGTATACATTCACAGAATTAACAGAAAAGAAGACACACATGAAACAAATTAACAAAAATATGAAGAACAGCAATAAGAGGTTGTTTCTTTATTTGATCGTGTGTCTAAGTGTAATAAACGCTAGATATATACCGACAGGGTAAAAAAAAATAGACAATCCAGAGGAACTGGCAGATAGGGTACACAAGCCGATGACAAACAAAACACAAACACAACACAATACGTGTTGCACGCCATTATCCGCAACCAAACACAACCAACGTAAATAAGACATGACTTCTCCTACTAGCAACTAAAGATTAAGATGAACTGAATATGTAATGCGGGAATCGTAACGGACATCACAACACGGACATCAGACACATACATTACCATTGC
>MJUT01015292.1:397873-434770 GCA_002080005.1 Gigantidas platifrons | reverse complement strand
TTTGCTAAATGTATGAAGAAAGTTCCAAATTGTTAATTGGTATGGAAAAAACAATTATGTCTACGACATACAATATTGTCGTATGTTTCCGATAAATACACGTTTCTGGAATGACATTCATAAAATACGCCCAAATAATAAAAAAAATAATATAAAAGTCTTTGGGAGCACCAAAACCAGAGGTAATAGACAGGATAGACAATTAAAATCAAATGGTTATTTTCAAGTGTCAAATGGTATTGTCAGTAATAACTAATATTGATCCCTAAGAATTAGATTAGGAATTAAAACATACTGACAATTAGCCCATCTTCGCTTCTTCACCTATGTAACAACCATATTTATATTAAATGGCAGTGTTTTCGAGGAAATCGGGCGTGTGTGTCGAGTAATACAGCAATCGTTCTAAAAATAAAATAGCGCATTTTATATTGGTCTTACCAATCTTCCAGTGATACTAGATCTCTGTGAGACAGGTTGCTGTCATCCTGTTTATGTTGTATCGAAATAGCAGGCTATCACTCGTAGACATATATGGTCTAACACCGGGAGAGGTGCAACATAGTACAATCTGTGACACCCAAGGGTAAGATTTAAATCGCATCGGACGAGGCTTGTCCGAGTCTGATACGAGTTAAATTTTACCCAAGGGTGTCACACATTTTACTATCTTGCACCTTTTACGTTGTTTGACTATTTTTCTCACCCCTTTCTACCGTGTCAATGTTTGTTTACTTTTTGCGTAGTTTGTCGCATTAGCTTACGAACCGTATCACAGGCCAGGACCGAAATGACACATAATAAAATAAAGCAAGATTTTAATTTTACAACTTTAAAGAGGTTCAAAATAATAAAGCTAACAAAGTTGTAATAAATTCTACAATAACAAAATCTTTTACGATGCTTACCTCTTTTGCTCATCTCTTTCTATCGTGTCAATATTTGTTTACGTTTAGAAAATATAGAGTGCTCTCCCTTGTTAGGTAATTAACGCACATAAAACAAATGACATCCCTTTGACCAACGTCAAATAACTTGCTTACAGGCATTTATCGCTGTTGTAGTAACATTTATCATATATTTATAGAATAAATTGTATATTATTGTGAAATACATTTAAAATATTGCCAAGACACTATAAATCGACAATTTAATTCAACAATGGAAAACGATTTTGTGGGAAAAACGGCGTGTAGCTTGTCTTACACTGGAGCCGGTGTAAGATAGAACAATCTATGTCACCTCAATTAACGGACTACTTTATCCAAGAGGTGAGGAAATCTTGTGTCGGATTAAGTTGCTGTTTTTGGTATGTCTTTGATTAAAATCAGAAACGGTATATTGCAATAGAAATACACCTGAGACACCTGGGACTAACACACAGTACATTCAAGTGTAACACTCATTTTGCTATCCCCGATGAAAGAGAGAATTATAGGCTAACATTCAGATAGTTTTTTAGTAGTATATCAGTTTAATTCCTGATTGATAAAATTTAGTGTTGTGAAGGTTAACATCAACATGAACAACAGAGTGTCCACGTAGAAAGGTCAGAACATGAAAACAGATGTTTATATCCTGGAGTTATAGAATAGGGGAGGGGAGTGTGTGGTTGTTACCTGTTTTTAACGTAAAAATTAGCAATTGTTCAGCAATATCATGGCAAGACAGATTACAGTTCTTTGAGCTGATGATGATTGTGGTTTTATCTAAACGAACACGATTTGTTTAATTATTATGGTGCTTGATCATTCAAGCGAGAGTACGTGGGAAGATAAGTCATCATGACGCATTATCATAATTCCGCGACACCAGTTTCGTCTTTCTCCTTAAAGTTGTGTACTTAGCTTAGAAGCAGCAAATGTCAATTTCTAGCCCTTGGTTTGACCCGCCCCGACTCGAACCCACGATGTACATCACACGGGGCGAGCTTGCTAATCATTGTACCAAGGATGTGGTTAGGGATATAATAGATATGAAGCAAGCAACAACAAAAGCATATAGCATTAGCTTGTCGATAAGAAAAAGTAAAGTTGAAATCATAAAACCGCATTTATAAATAAGTCAAAATATATTCTAAAAGATAGTTGACAGGCTTTTGAAGTTGTCATGATAGCTATCAAATAAAGAAATAAGCAGCCCTTTCAATATATAGAAATCATCAGAGATGCTTTGAATGAGAGTATATACGCAAAGACGCTCGTGACGCGAAATTACCACCCACATGTTTAACTTTCTGCATACATATTCATGTTCAATAAAATTAGTTTGTTATTTCATCACTTGTTTCTTTTATTTAACTTGTTCCTGTCCATACTAAGACATTTTTTTTGTAAATAGCTACTTACATGTGTCGACACTATGTTCTCTTATTATCCAAGGTAAGAAAGTGCGAAACTCGTACAGCTGCAAGTTTCGGGTACGTTTAACGCACCTTATTGCCATGGTGTCATTTGTACTAGGACATGCATCAATACATACAAGACGTACATTTTCGTCTCTGTTCTTGTTCTATGAATACGATAGCTCAGTTCTCCAAAACGTTAAGATTTTGCAATTGTTTCTGGATTGTCCATTATATAGTTTCCCTTATGTTGTTTCTAGCGATTATTTAACAAGGTGCGTTCTGATTACCTTACATATCAGGTTAGATTTTTTCTGATTTGCAATTTGTTGTCTCAGAAACTAATTCGAGAATTGGTTAAATTAAGAACAGTGAGAAATTAAGGTACCGTATATTACGCACTGGAGAATACACACTAATTGTAGATTGAAATTAAATAATAACGAGATCCGTGAGAGTTGAGTTGATTATTTTAAAAAATCTACAAGTTAGAATATAGTATCTTGCTTAATAAATTTCCATTTGCAAAGGCATATTTATTTTATATTGTTACCTGTTTCATATTTACAAAGCCAAATTAGATAACAAATAACACATATAAAATAAAAAAACTTGCATTGTAATATGCCATAGCGATTACCGCTTACATGACGTTAATTCAGGTTCTCTAAATTATCATCTATGTTCAGTCTTATTTATAATTACTTGTGGTCGGCTCGTTACTTGTTTGTATTGAGAGAATATACTCAAACGTTTATGTACTCATCAGTTCTAAACATACACTTGTTTCTTTTATTTAACTTGTTCCTGTCCATATTAAGGCATGTTTTTTGTAAATAGCTACTTACATGTGTCGACACTATGTACTCTTATTATCCAAGGTAAGAAAGTTTGAAAGTTTAAACTCGTACAACTGCAAGTTTCAGATACGTTTAATGCACCTTATTGCAATGATGTCATTTGTACTAGGACATGCATCAATACATACAAGACGTACCTTTTCGTCTCTGTTCTTGTTCTATGAATACGATAGCTCAGTTCTCCAAAACGTTAAGATTTTGCAATTGTTTCTGGATTGTCCATTATATAGTTTCCCTTATGTTGTTTCTAGCGATTATTTAACGAGGTGCGTTCTGATTACCTTACATATCAGGTTAGATTTTTCTGATTTGCAATTTGTTGTCTCAGACACTAATTCGAGAATTGGTTAAATTAAGAACAGTGAGAAATTAAGGTACCGTATATTACACGCTGGAGAATACACACTAATTGTAGATTGAAATGAAATAATAACGAGATCCGTGAGAGTTGAGTTGATTATTTTAAAAAATCTACAAGTTAGAATATAGTATCTTACTTAATAAATTTCCATTTGCAAAGGCATATTTATTCTATATTGTTACATGTTTCATATTTACAAAGCCAAATTAGATAACAAATAACACATATAAAATGAAAAACTTGCATTGTCATATGCCATAGCGATTACCACTTACATGACGTTAATTCAGGTTCTCTAAATTATCATCTATTTTCAGTCTTATTTCTAATTACTTGTTACTTGTTTGCATTGAGAGAATATACTCAAACGTTTATGTACTCGTCAGTTCTAAACATACATTGTCAAGAGTACATGAACGTATGAATTGTATAGATTAGTGGTATAATCACCGTAGCCAGGCTTTTAGAAAGAAGTTTTATAAAAGAACAGCATGGGTTCTTTTCCCGTACGCTCAACAATATTTAAAACACGTTTTTAGGCACACAATGATAATTCAAAAATTGTCTAACATCTCTGACAAGAAAGAGCATAAACGTATGAAATAATTGAAGATCGCAAAGGGGTATCCAGAAGTAGAAAGTCAAAGAAGGAAGGACAATGCAATGACCAAAAGAAAAAGAACAAACAATGTAATTACATATAAAACAAAAGAGCGAGCAACAGGAACCCTACATGACACAAGAGGTGAACTTTGGTGCTCCGCAAGGGTACGTAGTTCCTGTTCAATATGTGGCACCACTGGTGCTGCTCTTGTTACCAAACCGGCAATAGTCCTGAACAAGAAACATAAGATATCCGTGTTCATTTATAATGATTAACCAAGTCATGGTGGTGACCGTAAAACTTTCTAAGATATGACTTCATCTTAACCAATATAAGCAATTGAGTCTGTAGCTACTTCATCGTCAGTAGTAAGACTCCATCAAGTATTCATCATAGTAAACACAGGCTCAGGAATATCGGATCAACTGAGAAATATGTATATGTCGTTGTAATGTTGTAACATATACAAATACATCAAAACGAAAACATACAATGTAAATATTGAAATCATCACTTTTGTCGTAACATTTCGTTCTTAACGGCCCTTCATTGTCAATGTCAAAGTGTAGGTCAATGTATGAAGTAGACTTTGCTTTATCTGTGGTATTCGTTTTCTCATCAAACTTATTTAGTGATATGACATCATCTATATTACGGACCTTGAAATTAAAGGACTGGGTAGTATTATTTTCATTTTCCTTGAAAAACCCCTTTATGAAGTCTGCATAGATTGAACAAAGGACATGATGGACCGGAAAAACAAATATCATTGGAAACAAACGATACTGACGGAGGATATCAAAATTTGGTTCGGTGTTTCTACGTAACAGCTAGGTCTACCAGAATTATCACTGATTACGTAGGAATGATAGATAAAGATTCCATTTCCCCCAGAAGATGATCTGTAATATGTACGTAAGAAAGGTTTGAAGATATATTAGAGGTGATCAGAAGCCGTAAATTGCAAAAGGACCAATATAAAATGGTTAAAGGATAAACAGTGATATACAAAGCACTACACAGAAATTTACGGATTTATAATGGGTCGGAAATTCATACGCCATTTGTGATTTGTTCCATAGTTTAAAACTTCGATAACATACACACCAACAATTTTCAATTATATACACTATTAAAGTACTTTTGTTCGTTAGCACCAGTATTCGTGATTTCTACAAAATGCAGTGATCCTTGGGGTTTTAATTCGTGGTGTCGAGCACCATAGGCAACAATCAAGTGGTTAATACTGATTTCACAGAATAGGATAAACTTTATGTTATCATTATCCGTAAATTAGTACTTATATAGTACTATTAATTAGTTGTACTTGTTAATGTAGACAAGCAATCAGTAGACAAATTTAAATGTCTATAACTTGTAGGCCTAGAATTTATTAGCATACGAAAAAACGACCGCTAGTTGTTTGTGTTTATAAATGAAAGTGCTTAGATCACACTGAAACATGGGGATAAAAGATCAGAATCTCGGACAACATGAAATCGTGTTAGACACCAGTATGCTTAATACACCACAAATAAGTTATATAACAACATGAACCCCGTACAAAAGAATTGGGAGTCGAGACGAATCGAACTACGTTTAACGCGGAAATGGTAGCTGACCCCACAACACGGAACTAATGACATGATATAATTTGACAACATGAACAACACGAACCTCACTTACAGCTCAGGTGCTCCGGAACGACAAACGGAAAATATATATGGTCATTTGTGAAATAGACAACCCGTAGCAGCTGACAAAGATGTGCTGGCACTCGTGAAACTTTCGGTGTGATTTCCACTTAGCAACAGGGAGCCATGGCCTCAGTAGTTTTCCTGTTAGTACCAACCCGCTATCAAGGAAATTATGAGAGGAATCAAACGAAGGGGCAATCAGTAATGGACAGGAATACTACTTTCTTTTAGCTAAAAGGTATTTTATTGAACAAATCATTTAACATGTGATCCAAAGCTTTTAGATGTGGTCGTAAGCCAATATGATTCAGCTACACAGTGGAATAACACATATACTCATTTAGAATGTGATGTCCAATATCAAACTATGGTAGTGCAATAGTCAGCGGGTACATTATCAATATTTTTCTCCGGCTGCGAATAGCTGTAAGCAAAAGATATAGCACTATTGAGACAAAAGAAGTGGCTCGTATTGGACATAGCGGAGTTATTTTTCATTATACGTACTCAAGTGAAGTTCGATGTGTGCAAAACGAAATGGGTTATGTCCAATGCGGGCAGCTTATTTTGCTTCAACAATAATATATTAAATGTGTACAATAATAGTATCGCTGCAAAAGCATATGGCATGACTTGTATTCCAACTACAACTTTAAAATGGGTTTATGGATTTATATATTTCCAATCGAGTGTGGATTTCATTCAATATCAATTATTAAAAATAACCAAGTATACAAGCTTACATTTTTTTTCTTGTTAACTTACATCGGAATATATAATAGAGTAATTTAAAAGAATAATGTTATTATTATCTTAAATCCATTAAAAAGACAATTTAATAAATAAAAATATTAAAACATACATCCTGCTATTGTTAATCGAGTGCGAATTTATGAAAATCTTAAATTCGCTCGAGGTCAAACAATATCGGGTAACTGTGGTACAATTATTATTGGATGCCCACGATACTGACTGGCATATATTTGATATATAAACCAATTTCGCTGGGCAATTTTATCTACACAGCTTTCGTCAGAAAAGGAAAGACTGGTCATTTTACAATGGTATGTAATATTTATGCAAGCATATATTTGCAGGCATTCAAACACCAACCGATAAACACACTTTCCACAATAACATTGTACCAAGGTTCGATTTTCTTGAAAGGACAACCTTTGTGTTTTGTCATCTTAGATATTTATTCGAGAATGAATTCAATATAGAATATACATAACTCAAGGTTCCGGAGACTACAAAAGTTGATTAACTCCACATCTAGAAGACGGAATATGCGTGCAGGAAAAGTGTGCCGATACAAAAGAAGTAATATGAAAGACATTACAATGTCCAAAAGATGAGACAGAGAACCAAAGACAGAGCACCACGAATCCCACCATCAAACTGGAATGAACACATATGACCCGGAAGGGTAAGTAGTTCCTACTTCACATGTACCACCCGCCGTGCTACTATTGTTACAAAACCATTGATGTGTGATGAATGAAGAAGGTTTTGTCGTAAGATTTCGTTTCTAACTAGTCATCACTGTCAGTTTCAAGGTGTATCTTAATTCGTGAAGCATACCTAGCTATATATTTGATATTTTTTTTTTCTAAACCCGACAGGATAGATGCAATCAACAAAACCACCAAACCAACAATTAATTGGTGAAGGTAAAATTAAAGGATCGTGTTATAATATTTAAATTTTTCTCGAGATGTCCCTTTATGAACTCTGCCTCATAGGAATACAATACATGATGGGCATGATATAAATCTGATTGGAAACAAATTATGTTCAAGAAGGACATTATTGTGTACGGTGTTGATACATGACTGTAACTGTAAGGTCCACAACAATTATCACTGTTTACGTAGGTATGATAGGTGTCCTTTCCACTAAAGTTGATCTCTAATATGTACTCAAGAACAATTTGAAGATACCAAAGAAGTAATCAGAAGCCATTAATGGGAGAAGGACAGACAATGAAGTCACTAAAAGATAAAAAGGACAAAAGGACAAACAATCATCTTTAATACACTACACAGAAAACTAAGGTTTGATAATAAAATTCATACTCCATTATTTCTTTGTTTTATAGCTTAAAACATTGATGACATATACAGCAACAGTTTTCAATTCTATATATAGGATAACTTTAATATTATCATTATACAGAAATTGGTACTTATATTGTACTATCAATAAGTTGTACTTGTTGGTGTATACTTGTAATCAGACGAAATATTTAATTGTCTATGACATGCAGACCTTCAATTTGTATAGACCAACGAGACCGGTAGTTGTTTTTGTTTTTATTTGATAAATGTATAGAATTTCGACAACGCTGCAGGAACGAAGCCCAAGTCTGAAATAAAACAAGCCAACATCAGTGCAAACATGGAGATAAAAGTACATAAGCTCAGACAACAGGAATTCCATAAAACAAACAAAAGTAAAACGAGGACAGAGATAAATTGTAATGATGTACTTCGTGATCACACAACCTACAGCAGCACATCCTTATATTAACTCTTCAAGGATTAAAACAAATTGCATGTTCTACTGGTCCAGGAACAGTTTACTTCCACATTTCACTGGTCCTAACATATTCTTTACTGGTCCGTAAAGAAATATACCTGGTACCATATTTTATTATGTAATTGCTGTAACTCAGTTTACAGTTTTGTGTGACACATGTACCATAAATCTTCCAAATCGGCTGGTAGACATTAAAAATTAAAGTCAGCAAATGTCCTGTTATGAATCTAGTTACGGAAGCATTACATATTGACTTAATATGTCTACTGGTCCGACGTTATAGTTCGACCATTAATCCAAAGAAATGCATTGCTAAGTAAAGCTGAATGCTTAGAAAATAACAAAAAAAAACATCAATAGCATTCACCAATGTCTTTATTTCAAACGCAATGCAAACACTAACTAATATTTTCCTTGACATTTTTCGATTTCAGAGATTTCCGGTAAATTATGTGGCTTTCTAAACTTTCACCTTTGATGTTTAATCGAGAAACTCGTCGTTCGCACTAAATATTCTTCAAAATGCTCATGTATCATAAAAGTACTTACATTGTAATATCAAACTCCCACAATCCGTAGATATTATTATTGCATAGTATTTTCATGTTGAAACGTTGTTTAATTTCCTGGATGGAGAACATAACATGCGCAAGTGAGAACAGTTTGAAGATACCACAGGTGTAATTAGGAGCCGTAAATCAAATGACAGACAACACAAAGGTAATGCGAACAATAAAAAAGGATAAACAACGATCCATAAAACTGTATACAGAAAACTAATAATAAAACAACATGAACCCCACTAAAAAGACGGAGACTGGATGGGTTAGCAGATTCTGTAATACATGAAATCGTGTTGGACACCAGTATACGTCAATAAATACAAATGACAATAATACAACATGAACCGAATGGGACATCGATTTGACATGGCAATCATAGCGGATATCACAAGACAGAACTAAACGGGCGAATTTAAATGCTCGGAACGACACAAGGAACATTACTGTGGTCATTTGTGACATAGATACAGTGAAGACTTTAACTCAGACACAGGGAACCCTTGCTTTAGTAGTTTACCTATTAACAGCAACCCGCTATCAAGGAAACCTTGATAGGAACCAAGCGATGGGGCAATCAAGAATGGACATGGATATATTATTTCTTTAATGAAAGTACTGTATTGAAGAAATGATTCAATGTGTGCTCAAAAGCTTCTATGAGTGGTCATAAGCCTATATGTTTCATCTAAATAATGGAATAACACACAGTTTATTTGGAATGTGATGTCCCCTATCAAACTATGGTTGTGTAATAGTTATCGTGGTACCTTATCAATTTCACCGGTTGTGTATTGGATATAACGATTTGTCTTCAAATAATTATTACTCAGGACAAGGTCCAAATCCGCTAAAAGAAATTCGCTATTTCCGAAATGGGCAGCTTCTTTTGGTTCAATAATAATACCATTTTAAAATCGGTTTATTGATTTATATAAGATATGGGGGGCAACTCCCCATCAAAGGCACATATTATGGTTTCACTTAGTGACCTCTATATATAAGCTTAAGTGTATATCAATGTCAGATGAAGATTAACCTTAGTGAGTACGATGATTTCTGATTAATTTCCTTTTTCAATCAACACCATCGTCGTATCAACAACTTACGAATTCTACCTTTTGATGACTATTATTGACATGATATGTAAGTTGCATTGTAATGCACAGTTAGTAGGTATTGCATCAATTGCTAAAACTAAGACCCATCTTCCTCAGACATAGATAGCTGCATTGGGTTTTGGTTTAGCTGTATTAAGCTATTTAGTTTGCTTACTCCCAAAGATCTAAATTATTATCTAATATTCAAGCAGTGCCTGGTGAAGATTATTTAAGCTACGCCTTTAAATATTTTATTTTATTAAAGTTAATCCATGTCTTCAGGTAAATGAGGTTTACTTTTTGAGAAAGCTTAGTATCATAAGAGTTACTCCGTTGCTTCATTAATTATCTTTATTATATGAATTAATTCTAAAAATGGATCAACTTTTTCTCATTCTCATGAGTGAGAGGTTGTCAATCGGGATACAACATGTATTAAAATCTAAAATCTATTGATATTGATATTTGTTGATCAGCTTCTTTTTGGAAAGTTTATTGTGAAAGTCTATTTAAGTTGTTCGGTAGTTTGAATTTAGTTGTAATCATGTTTCTGATATGTATATATAGGTACGATGCTGTCTGATATTGGTTCATTGGATTTTCCTAATTATCGTTAATATATGAATTAATAATAACTATTAATCAACTCTGCATTGGAACGAGCAGCTTTTTGTTTGGTTCAATAATAATACAATTTTAAAATCGGTTTATTGATTTATATAATATATGGGACAACTCTGCTATGAAATACACAGTTTAAGGTTCCATTCAGTGACCTATATATAAGCTTATGTGTATATCAATATCTGAAGAATATTAACCTGAGTACGATGATATCTCATTAATTTCCATTTTCAATCAACACCATCGTGGTACCAACAACTTAAATTTAATATTATAGATATTATGAATTCTACCATTTTATGACTAATACTAACATGATGTAAGTAGTATTACTATCCCTCACATAATAAAGAATGAATTCTATTGGTTAAAAGATAATCACATGACATAAAATAATCTGGATATTTTTGCTTCTAATCGCCGCCAACGGTGAATAACCTCAAGAATTACACACGTCCATTGAATAACCATATTATTCAACGGTGAATAACCTCAAGAATTACACACGTCCATTGAATAACCCTTTTATTCAACGGTGTAAAAACATGGAATAATACTTTAACAATTCAAATATTAAACAGTATATTTCAACTGTGTGTTCGGTATAATAAAACAGTTACGGCCCTCTGAATCAATGAATATCCAAAATTATCAACCCCACTAAGGTTATCGGGCCATACCTGTATATTACAATATACAGTTATTAGGTATTGATTACTAAAGCTAAGGTTCATCTTCCTCAGACATAGATAGCAGTATTGGGTTTTGGCTATCCTGTTTTAAGCTATTTAATTGTCTTACTCTCAAAGATTTACATTTTTCTCTAATATTCAACGCTTCCTGGTAAATATTATTTAAACCAAGTCTTCCACTATTTAGTTTAAGACAAGTTAACAGGTGTCCTCAGTTTAGTGAGGTTTGATCCTTGAGAGAGCATAGTACCATTATTGTTAATCGGTTGGTTAATTGGACTTTCGTAATTATCGTTAATATATGATTTAATAATAACAATGGATAAACTCTTATAAGCCATTTTACATGCTTACTCTCAATGACTTTTAAATTATCTGCCTCTTAAATATTCCAATTTAAATCGTGCCTGGAGAGGATTATTCAAACCACGTTGTCCAATTATTTTTTTTTATCTTGTAAAATTAACAGGTGTGCACCAATACGTGAGATTTGTTTTTTAAGGATAGCATAACACTATTATAGTTTCTCGATTGGTTCATTGGACTAATTATCATAAATATATGAATGAATACAAACAATTGAGCAACGCTTTGTCATTGTGTTGAGTGAATACAACACTGAGGACCAACTCAGTAGAGAGAGAAAATAGATCCGGATGCAATGTTCGGTTTGAGCGAGTGATATTATAAAGAAGTTGTCAATCTAGACACAAGCATGTATTACAATCTAAAATCTATTGATATTGATATTTGTTGATCAGTGAACTTTTGGAAAGTTTATTGTGTAAGTCTATTTAATATGTTCGGTAGTTTGAATTTAGTTTTAATCAGTGGTTTGGGTTTGTCGGTTGATGTTTAACGCCACTTTCAGCAATATTTCAGCTATATCATGGCGACCAGTTTTAGTGGTGGAAGAAGCAGGAGTACCCGGAAAGAACCACCGACCATGGGCAAGCATCTGGTAAACTTTATAACTTGCGACTGCGAGTCCGGTGAAACCTTTTTTGCAATAACAAAGCCGGGTGCAAACCCACATCGTATTAGTAATATGATTGTATGACTTGTTAGGTAATCCAATTACCCTGCTCATTGACCCACCCAGGCCCTCTTTAATAATGTTCCTGATATGCATATAAAGGTATGTTACAGTCTGATATTGGTTCATTCAACTTTCCTAATTATCGTTAATATATGAATTAATAATAATTATTAATCAACTCTTGATCAGGTTCTTGATTGAATACAACACTGCGGACCAAGCCAGTAGAGAGTTAATCCGGATACAAACGGGTGTTTAGATTTAAAATCTATTCATTTTTATATGTGTTGATAAACTGCTTTATGGACATTTTCTATAGTATGTCTTTGTCAATGATTAGGTAGTGTGAATATATGTTTAATCATGTTTCTCATATGTATATAAATGTACGATAGTATGAAATCCGAATTTTCAATTATTATTTTTAACTAATTTGATAAATCTGTAAACTGTTTTGTATGTCTTACCGTTATTCAAGTATATAAAGCTGTACGCATGCGTAATGATACCACACTAAATTATACTATTTTAGTTGTATACAAATGAAAACTGTCCACTGATCTATGGATCACTATATGGACAGACAAAAATACAATGTGACAAGGACATACTTTAACTGTGTTATTACTGATATTTTGTGATAAAATTACCTTCGCTGCTCGTAAACAATAACATTTAACACAGTCTTAACGTACATATTATAGAAGGGAATTAATATGATATTTGACCAATAACTGTACGAATAAAAGCAATATAGTATAACGGCAGTTGTATCTATTGATTGCTCGATTGGTATATTTATTGTCTGTGGTAGAGTGAATTTGGACATATTTTTTCTGTATAATGATTATTTTTATTAACAATTTATTTCTACTTATTAAAGGTTTATTAGCCGATCATGATTAAATACATTTGTATTTAATCCTTAATATATTTCTATTTCTGTTTCAGTAACATATACATATTTTAAATTAGTATTAAGATATTTATTCATTTAGTAATTAATAATGTTAAGTAAATGCTCCATACTATTTTCTCTTTTCATTTCTTATTGGTCAGTTTAGTCAGGTGAATTTTAGGCGGGAAACTCTTTTTCATTTCTATTGTTCTATTTCATTACTTGTTTACTGGCTGGACATTTCTAACTTTCTTGCCTCATAATTATATGGATTGCTATTATTCTAATCTAATGTCAGTTTCTTTACATTTCTTTATTAACCATTTTAACAGTCAAGATGTATTTAATATTCATAGAATGCAAGAGATTTGAATGAAAGTTATAAATTATATAAAATACATAAAATGCTTTGAGAAATAAACATATATAAAAAATGAATATAAAATACATATGGATTAAGCATTGGAAAGTTTACATGTAAAACCAGGTAATTAAATAAGTAAAACATCAAAGTATTATTTTAATTAATTGCAATGTTAAGGTTTAAGTTTAATAAAATAGTAACTGTTACTTTTAATGGTGTACTATATTGAATGTAGAAAACCTTTATCTTGTTATGAAACACATGACTTAAAGTTTTAATTTTGCTACAGAGGTATTGTGTTGTTTTTATTATTTTACTAATTGTATTTTTGCTTATTACTTTTAATATGCTTATGCTTACTTTATTGATTTATTTGCTTTGCTTATTTATATTATGTTATTTTGAAGATGTCATGTAAATGTCAAGATTTGCATATATTGATGTATATAGTCAGTAACTGACAAACTTCTCAATAATGTACGCCTTGCATTATTTTGCAATATAAGTATTTCATTGCTTAATGAAATATGTTTGGGTCAAATTGGTTTTATTTTTATTTACAAAACACAAGCACTTTTGACATATTCAAATTAGAGTTATCTTTCTTTGTGCTGTTTATTTGTGTTATTTTAACTTGTGCATTTGCAGGGTCATCATTTGTCATATCATAGAATAAACTAATTGTTTGTAAACTGTTGATGATTGGACTCACAAATAAATTGAATCTACAACCTGAGAGATGTTTATTTATTTAAATCCACGATGATAAACACAAAGATTACATGTATAATACTCTGACGTCACACTATTGTTCGAACCGTGGATTATTTTTTAAGAATCTACAGTCTATTATTGTTTTCTTGAATATATGATTTTTTACCTTTTACTATTTTAGGCTTATAAAGGTGTTTTTCTTATTTTGGGAATCACTCCTGGGCTTTTTTAAAGTCTAGTTTGACTTTCAAAACTTCCATCGTACCGCTCGGCTAAGTTGACCACATTAGTAAATTTCATAATTAGTATATATGACTCTTGATAGTAAGCTTTGATAAAAAAAAATATCACCAATTTGCTTAACAAATGCAATTGATCAATATATACAAGACACGATACAGAACTGACGGGTATTCTCGCAATACAAAAACAACCAACGAACCGACCGCAACTTAACAAATCAGACAGACCACAGGTGAACAGTTGGGACATTTGAAAGACCTTGAACTATCTAAATATCAACAATTATATTCACCTGAAAGACCTTGAAATATCTAAATATAAACGAGAATCGAAAGCACGGATGCTGATAACATTTTGTTGTTTATTGTTTTGTTAATTGTGGCTTATTTAGCTTTCTTGCCATTCAAGTAATGCATTTCGTGCAATTCCTTATGAATTTGGTGCTCCCAACGTTAAAAAAGTAAAAATATAAAATGAAAGCACTATTGCATGTAGAAGTGTATTATGTGAGAGAATACACTCCAACTTGGAGATTCTTAAAAATAATCAACCCGACTCTTACGTGTATTTTCCACTATTTAATGACAATTACAATGATATGAAAGTAGTGTATTCATCGTACAAGCTATGCCAACTAAAGATCCATCTAAAGCTGTACTCCTATTATGGTTATTCTGGCACAGGGGAAAAACTAGATTTATTTCGCCAGTGGTTCCATGTTAAATATTATTATGAGGTGTCGATTTTTTCAGAGTCAGTAGTGTAATGTATTGTGCAACAACAAATACAAAGTAATATAATATATTAATGTAGTTAAATATATGAACAGCTTAGATGCACAAGTACTTACCTCACAGGTGATTAAAAAGTTGATATAATTAAATAAAAATAACTATAATGAACATAATACTTACACTTTACTGAAAAAGAAATAAAAGTCAATAATTAGTTATTGATTAAAATTGTCATAAATAAACCTACAATACAATAATAGAACACACAAGTCATTAATAAACGTGTAATACAAAAACAATGAACTTTTAATGATTTGATGAAAATATTATGTTGTGTTTACTGTCTTTCTCCGGGTTCTGTCATATATTGAAGTTGTTGGAAATTAAAACAACTTGCATCCAAATATACTGCATCTGGGACATTACTTGTTATGCAACAAAAAATCCATAATAATAAATAAAAATTGCTAGATCATTACCCTTCGCTTCTTTATTCAGACAGTTTAATATTTAGCTAAATGTTTATAATATACTTGGAAACATATAACATAAATACATTCAAATGTGTACTAAACAACAAAATACCGATATTAGTGTAGTACACTAAAAATATGAAAATTATGTGTAAATATTAACATTGTAGAAAAGAAAAAACTAGCCGTGCCTAACCTAAATCAAAAACCAGATTTGATGTACATTCTTGATACGAGTAAATTTATTTGTTTAATAGTAAGCCTGTCGGTTGTAAGTCTACTTGATCAAAACTGTTTGGTGTATTGATATTATTAAGATAAAGAATATAAATATCCATAGGTATAGTTTCCGTCGACCATGCGTAGAACTGGAATGAAAGCACCAAAGGTGATGTTAAACGATCGAACTGCTCAGTTGCATGTAGATGCACAATCCCAAAATATCAGTATACTTCTAGAAAAAGATGTCAAACTTTGAAATAGTAAATTGAGAGCAAACTCCAGAGACATCAATATGTTATTCACATAAAACAGCTTTTTATCCAATGTTCCCGAATATGTTACATTTTCTTGTATATACATTTGTATATATATAATAGTGAACATTTTGTCAGCATGGCCAAGAGTGAAAGACCTTGGCAAGTCTGCTATTAACAGGAAACCTACATTTGTACCTCGTCTGAATTATCGTTTACAACTCCTTTACAAAACTCATTCCCACAAACTAAAACATAATGTAGATGTTCCTTTACCAAAGAATCTAATGGGATTATCTTCTTTAACCAGAAGCAAACCATTGCTTGTAGTTTTAAAAGTTACAAGCATAATTCAGTGTTATCTGATATTTAAGAAGCATTGGGCGGGGGGATAATTACTAATATGATTCTTGAATAGTGCCAAAAATGGAAAGAACAGTTGGTGAAGGAGCTACTACTATAACATGCAACAACCCAGTTTTACATTCTATTACATTATTATTTTATTTGCCATCAACTGTTTACCAGACACTACATCTGTTTTGAAGGGGCAAGCAAATCAATGCGACAGTCAAAGTTAAATATAATGCATTCAGAACCATTTGTGGGTTTAATTTTATACCTTGGAAAAGGGAAATATTTTTCTATATGGGGTCTTTTTGCGGAAGGGGAATGTGACTCTTGAAAAAAATTACAACACTTATTAATAGATTTGACGATGAACTTTTATCCAATGACATATATATATATATAGCCTTCCGAAGACAACATCCGTGTCCTTTCCATTTTCATCTTTTTTTTTCGAAGCCAACATCAACATTCAATTCCCGGAATTCCCTCATCCATTTAAGGACACCTACTGGAGTATTATACAGGTTTTTTTTTCATTATTTGTGTCCAAGTTTGTTTGCCGGTTGCTACTTTATTTTTAGGTGGAACATACTTTAAAAGCATGTATTGTTTACGTCAGCAGTGAGTCAAGGTAAACAGGTCAAAACCTCTTCGGGATTTTCTAGAATTTTCATTAGATAGTAAGTCAAACATTAGAACACGTGTTGTCTAAAGCACTGGTTCCCAGTCCTGAACAAAACTACGATGGTCGAGAACTAACGACACTGACAAACCAGTTGAATTGTACAGCAGCGTAGGATATACATAGACTGTTTTAAAATTTATTCTAAAATTAAAAACAGAAAACACACATTTCGGAAACGGACAAAAGTAGAAAGGTACAATTTTTGTACACTTGCTGAAATATCCACACGCATTTTTTGTTGTTCAAATGTCAATTTTCAGACGCAATACGAAAATCAAAGTCTCTTACATAGTAAAAATATAAATTTCTAGATATTGAAATATCCATCCGCAAAATCCACGTTGCAACAAAGAAATACTGATAGATGAGCAAACGTGCATATAAGTACCCAATTTTAAGGGGGATTTATAATATATGAATGTTGCATGCATGCATTTTCTGATATTTAAGTTACTCGTCCTCTTACAATTGACTCTATATACGGACTATATTTTTGTCCGGGCGGAAGGTTGCGACACATGTTGTGTAAAGCAGTGTCTTCCGGTTTATAATTATCATGCACGAGCGCTAGCATTAAACCATATCTCACTCTGTTCGATGGTTTAAAAATCATAGACACAATTCCAGGGTCATTTCATATATTTATGGAAATCACAATGTTAGTTTTACTTCTTTGTATATTCATAGTTCACCCAAAAATGCTAAAGGTAATCATATATAGAATTTGACTTTTGAAAACGTGGTTTGATGGTAATGGTGTTGCCAATGACGCATGCTGCTTTCAGATATATTTCACATTGTTATTAACTTTCGCTACAATCAAAATCCCATAAATTTGAAATAGGTCAAAGTCTCAATTACAACTTGGGGTAACATTTTGTATTTGTTTATCTGGAAAATGGCGACTGTCAAGTGAGCGCTAAGGGTAGTTAATTCCGTTATAAGATGCATATCTTAATACTGCTTTCCACTAAAATAATATTTCTTGAAAGCCTTAGTTCGTATAACAGTTAGCCATGTTAAAATATGCTACAGGCCCGTCGCTCTGCATTAAGGAACAATAGGTATACTAGATTTTCAAGTCATTTGACTATTATTCAAAAGTGCGTCAGGCAGATGCCATCTTGGTCAATTTCTTCTAACAATGTAATTTTGAAATTGTGTCCCCTTCGACATTTGCAAAAATAAATCAGTGCTAACGTTGTAGAATGTTTGGCGGACATCAACAGTGTCGATAGTCATAGTGACTTTCGATTAAAATATGCTTAAGTATTGTTGGGATTACACAGAATACATTCCAGTCGTTCGTCATTATTTAATAAACAGTTATATGTAAGTCTACTAAGACCAGTACGACATCTGGTCAAGCCCGCTTGTTCTGTGCAATTTTGTCCGTAAGAACAACGAAACTTGCCATTCAAGTAATGCATTTCGGGCAATTCCCTATGAATTTGGTGCTCCCAATTGTCTTGAGAGCGTTTTAAACAATATTTCATAATGGAAGGCTTAGTATTAGTGCATGGAATAAAACAATTGGATATTGGGGTATCCAACTAGTCCTGAGCTTCCTCCTCAGTAATTTTGTTTTCATCCATACATATGTGACTAGGGATCCATGCAAAAAGGATATGTTTACTGATATCAACAGGCATTTAATAAATTTCACATTAAGAAAAAGTTTTGGGCTTTACAGCTTTCACTATCATGAATTCATCCTAATCAGAAGAGACAGCGAACTTCAAAGACAGAGGTATTGAAATAGCTTCTGTGTTGAAGCTCGAACTGGCAGATGGTCATGGAAGACAATAGACCTGGTATCCGAACCCAGTTACTGAATATACTTTATCATTATCCTTAGAACCATCAGTAAAATTCAGCAGCTGAAGCTACCCCATCATCATTCTAAGAACCATCAGTATAAAACAGCTCAAGATTATTCCCTGTCACCATCGTCAGAAACACCAGTAAGAAAACAGCATATTAAGCTTCCCTATCACCATTCCAAGAACCATCGTTATAAAACAGCTGCAGTTGCCACAATATTATCATCATTAGAACCATCAGTATATACAGCTGTTGAAACCACCCTATAACAATTCTAAGTTCAAAATTAAAATTAGTTTTTGGATAAGATTTATATCAGAATTTGCATTGTGTGATTCCAAGTTCACAAGATTTTTTTTTATTTGTATTGGGTTGTCTATAATAAACATTTTCATATAAAGGATTAAATACACAGTCGTAAGCAAACTTTAGGATTCGCCTTCAGCTTTCAATGTGAATGCATACTGCATACCAAATTTGAAATGTCTGCTTATCAGTGAAGGTTTGGTTGCTTCAACAAATAAACTCACAACCGGGATTATTCGGAAGATTCCTAGTAAGAACCGTAATGATTGCTTGATGATGATTTGTCGCAAGCGATTAAAGTGTGACGGGTTGTTCCGTAAATATTGCATCCTTAATCTAATTTTCAGTGAAACAACGGTTTACATCAATTTAATAAATTTTACAAAACTGTGCCATTCCACCCTCAGTCAGTACTGGATACAAATTGTAAATCATTAAGTGTCTTAAGGCACAAGTTTTAATGCACTAATGTGGAATGGGAAGAATGATAAAATTAAACTCAAAATTAAATGTAATAAATATGAAGGAGACCGTTGTGGTTTGAAAATGTCTTGGATCAGTAAATTATTGGAGCCACAGAATGTGTCTTTACTATACTTTATTTCTTAATTCAATATACAGTACTGTAAGGTTTGGAAGTACTGGAAGAGAAGTTAAATACATTCTGTATTGATGTATTTTGTAATTTGTCAGAACCCAAATCAATGGATTGATATGTGTGATACAAATGCTGCAATGAGTCAATCTATATGATTCAATCCATTCACAAAGATAAATGGTAGTATGTGCTTTCATAGCATTATTTTTTTATTAATGGTCTTTTTATCATCGGATAATTAAAAAAAATGTTCACATCGTCTGAATTTGTAGATATTTTTAATGTTAATATTGATTTTGTAGAATACTATGGTATTATTAGTGTATTTTCAAATAATTGGAAACAAACTATTATGGGTGCAACTATGAAATATGACAGAATATACAATGCAATAGCCGAAAAGGCGAACGCAGAAAACATACATTGTAAATATTTACTACAACTTATTTATTCAGAGAATTCGCCTAGCGCCTACTAAGTTCCATTGCCAAATTGAATGAACGATCTAAAAACTACTGTAGACAATTGGTATGACATTTACCCAATGTCATTATGCATTACTAAATGTGAGCAAGTGTATCTTGACATAATTTACGGAATTTTCTACGTGTCTCACAGTCATAGGTTTCTTTATCTGTTAACATGCTTGCCATATTTAAATATATGCAAGTTTCTATTGATAGTAGAGAGTAAATGTTGAAATGGACAAACATGATTCTAGAGTAGTTAGGGTGTTATATTCCGGTCTGTCTACATAAAGTGAGTGTACATCATAATTAAAGTTGTGTTCAATGAAAAGATTAAGTCAGTTTTAATCTACTTTTATTCATTATTTTTTATTATTTGTATTTTGTAGATGTAACACCTACCACCTTCTTGTACCACCTTATATACTACCAAATAAACACATATACAGCAACATTATGATCTGTCTATGTGATTAAGCCTTATAATCCACACTTGGCTACGAATGGCGTCGTGGACAGGATTCAGTAACTAGACGAGAAGCGACTTCACAGTTGAAGGTGGTAGGAGTTCATAGCGACAAACATGGCTGAGGTTGAAAGCATACAAAAAGAACTTGAGGAAGTAAAGAAAAGACTTGCAACCATTATTGCTAAAGATAGGGCACCAGTAGAGCCAAAAGTCATTTTCGCACCAAGGGAGAGAAAGCTACAAAAATTGTCAGGACAGAAAGATGACCGTTCGGTAGAATAATTTATAGAGGAGACATAACTTATGTTAAAATCAAGACCGACACAAGATGAGGAGAAGGTGGACTTCATCATTAGCCATTTAGAAGGGCCGGCCAAAGAAGAGCTCCGATATCGCACAGCATCAGATAAGAAGACACCGGGAGCAGTTTTGAAGATTTTGAAAGATGTATTTGGTGAGAGGTCGACTCTGTCCGAGTTGCTGTCTGATTTCTATCAGTGCAGACAGAAGGAAAAACAATCTTTACAGGACTATTCGCACGACTTGATGGATAAATTAGACAAGATACATAAGAAAGATCCAAAAGCCATTAAAACAGGGATGTGGCGAATCGCAATCAATTTGCTGAAAATGTTAGAGGCCCATGGTTGAGGAGAGACTTAAAAAAGAGGATTCGTGATCATCCAGATTTGACTTTTACTGACATCAGGCAAGAGGCTACCCTGTTAATCCAAGATGAAGACTCTGACCAACAACAGGTGTATCAATACAAAGATGATATTGATGTTCCAGTTTATGCCTCACAAGCTAAGTCAGGAGAGAACTCTGATCTATCAAAATTGTTGGCAGATTTGACCTTAGAATTGCAAAGCATCAAGACAGAAGTGCAGACGTTGAAGAGAGAAAAACAGCAGACACAACAGCGGAAATTCACAAAAGTCGACAAGGATTTCACATGCTACAACTGTGGGAAACCAGGGCATATTAAACGGAATTGTAGGAGCAAAAGCAGAGATTTAAACAAGGACAACCTACTGCAAAGAGCCGACCAGTGGGTGGAAAGGGAACATTAGACTCGTCCGTAGTTTTCAAGAAGACTGTTGCCAAATGTCCTACTGTTAAATTGAATATCGCAGGAATTATTGTTACTTGTCTTTTAGATACTGGTTCGATGGTTAGTACCATTACTGAATCATTTTTCAACAAAAACTTACTCCCAAAACTTAAATTGAATAAAGACAAAACCTGGCTACAACTTAAAGCAGCGAATGGTTTGGAGATCCCGTACTTTGGATATGTAGAAACTGACATATTTGTACCGTCCATTAACAAGACAATCAAAGATCGAGGTATACTGATAGTCAAAGATGTTCCTGGTAGTCAAAGGAGCGACATATCTGGCTTGATTGGAATGAATGTAATATCTCAATGTGCCGAATTGCTCCAAAAACAGATGGGACCATCATACTTAAAACAGATGAAGTGTGATGAAACAATGGTTAATTGAATTTCCGCTTTTAAAGATTGCCGTAAAACTGACATGAAAGGTTTCGCAAGAGTTGCTGGGGATAGAGAGGTGTGCATACCTGCTAACTCTGTCAGCGTTATAAATGTTATTGGACCTAGTCAGAAGCTATCAGTCGAAAAGACTATAAGCATCGAACCACTATCGAAAAATGGAGAATTAATTTTAGTTGAATCTGTTTGTACATCTAGTCAAAATAGATATCCGGTTAGAGTTGCTAATATCAAATCGACAGACCTGTGGTTAGAACCCAACTAAAGAGTGGGAATCATCAGGGAGGTTGACTGTGTTTATAGTAGAGACACTGAAATTGAATTTTTCAGAACTGATGAAAATGAAGAAACTCTCGTACTCAAACATGAGGTCGTTGGAAATCAAGTGACTGGATCCAAGATGACACCTGACATTTCTTATTTAAACTGCACCAAAAGGGAGAAACAAATGATCGAGGAACTCTTTGACAAACACCAAGATGTATTCACCAAAGATGATACAGACTTAGGATTTTCTACAACAGTTCAACATAGAATTAACTTAACCGACGATAATCCTATTGCTCAGCCATACCGACGAATACGGCCAAGTCAGTACACTGAAGTCAAACACCACATACAATACCTTCTGGATAAAAACATTATTAAGGAAAGTACAAGTCCATATGCGGCTCCTATTGTCGTTGTAAAGAAGAAAGACCAATCAATTAGGCTCTGCATTGATTACAGAAAGTTAAATCTAAAGACTGTCAGAGATACATTTCCACTGCCGAGAATCGACGAATCTCTGGATGCGTTAAATGGGTCAACATTCTTCAGTACGCTTGATTTAGCCAGTGGTTTCTATCAAATATCTATGCACCCTGATGACAAACATAAAACAGCTTTCGTGACACAGTTTGGTCTTTATGAATATACAAGGATGCCGATGGGACTGTGTAATAGTCCTGCCAAGTTTGAAAGACTAATGCAGCACATTTTTAATGACACTGTATTCCAAATTATGTTGATATACCTGGATGACCTAATCATTTACTCAACCACAATTGAAGAACACATTGAACGCCTGGATAAAGTATTTACCCGTTTAGAGGAATATGGACTTAAGCTCAAGGGAAAGAAATGTCATTTCTTTAAACCACAATTTAAATACCGCGGGCACATCATTTCTGCAGAAGGTATTGCAACAGATCCGGAAAAAATTGATGTTGTGAAAGGATGGCCAAGACCTGAAACACTGAAAGATTTGCGTTCCTTTTTGGGATTTGCTAGCTATTACAGGCGATTCGTACCGCAATTTGCGAACATTGCCAGACCGTTTTATCAACTGATAAGTATTTGTAACAAACAAAAGAATACTCAGAAATCGAATAAACAGCTGCAAATATCATGGAATGAGGAATGTACCAATGCTTTAAAGTCATGAAGGAAAATTTGACTTCATCTCCAGTATTAGGTTATGCTCATTATGCTGCTGATTTCATCTTAGAAACCGATACTAGTTTTAAAGGAATTGGAGCTGTTTTGACGCAGACACAGGATGACAAGTTACGTGTAATTGCATATCCAAGCCGAACATTACGACCGTCAGAGAGGAATGATGCCAACTATAGTTCTGCAAAATTAGAATTGTTAGCAGTTAAGTGGGCAGTTACAGAAAAGTTTAAAGACTATCTGCTTGGTTCAAAGTTTGAAATTATAACAGACAATAATCCCTTGTCATATTTGCAAACTAGTGCTAAGCTTGGAGCTGTAGAGCAGAGATGGCAAGCTCAACTTGCCCAATTCAATTTTACAATTACATATCGTTCCTGGAAGTTGAACCGTGCAGCAGATGCGTTATCAAGAATGCCATCAAACTGGATACTACAGATTTACCAACAGATTTACAAGTGGAAGCACTACAAATGGCTATTGACAATATTGAACAGGAATTATGTAACTCAGATGAAGTACTCGACTCGGAGGTACTATTTTGTGATTCTGTCTTTGCATTACCGAAGTTTGACCGAAATGACCTACAACAAATGCAGCAAAATGATGCATTTGTTGGAGAAATTTGGAGATACATCCAAAAGAGACAAAAACCATCTCGAAAAGAACGAGAACAAATGTCACATAAAGCCATCGTAATGTTACGCCAATGGGACCATATGTATTTAGACAATGACATTCTTTATCGAAGGGTAATTGATCCACACCAAGGGCAGTGAAAACAACTAGTGTTGCCAGAAAAGCTTCAGCCATTATTTCTTGAAATGCTGCATCAACAAGCTGGACATCAGGGGATTGAAAGGACAACAAATCTGATTAGATTTCGATTTTACTGGGCAGGTATGTTTCACGATATCGATGAATATTGTAAGCAATGCCAGCGTTGTAACATTGCCAAGATGCCATCACGAAGGATACATGTTCCTATGAGTCACCTCTTGGCTTCACAACCAAATGAAATACTAACGATTGATTTTACTGTTCTAGAACCAGCAACAGACGGCAGAGAAAATGTTTTAGTAATGACAGATATATTTTCGAAATTCACTGTCACAGTTCCAACTCGAAATCAGACGGCGCTACTACTGCAAAGATATTGATATGATCATGGTTTATGAAATATGGTGTGCCGGAAAGGTTGCATTCGGACGACCCCGTATCACCCACAAGGGAACGGCCAATGTGAAAGATTTAAAAGAACACTGCATGACCTTTTGCGAACACTTACACCTAAACAGAAGAAACAATGGCCAAATAATCTGCCTGAGTTGGTGTTTATGTATAATTCGACCGTACATGCTTCAACAGGATTTACAACATTTTACTTAATTATGGGTCGTCACCCGAGGCTTCCGATTGATTCACTTTTTGACTTTGAAAGTAGTGACTGTTCAATCACTAATGTACAGGAGTATGCAACAGAACATTTTGAAAAAATGAAGGTTGCATATCGGAAAGCAGGGGGCGCTTAGAAAGAGAAGCTGCCAATAGGAAAGAGTTACACGATGTCAAAGCATCAGGGCAAAAGCTTGATCCTGGCACTCAGGTATTTTTAAGAAATCATGCTAAAGGACGCAATAAACTCCAGGATAAATGGAACTCCAAATACTACAAAATCATTAAATGTATTGATTCTGACCGACATGTGTACTTGATTGAACCTTCAGATAAATCTGGACCATCTCGTGTAGAAAATAGAACACACTTACAACCATGTCGTTTCAAGGAACGTTATACTAGTGACAATGACAGTGATAGTACTGATGATGATTCGATAGCTATTGCTTATCCAGGTTTTAGGACGCTTAGAAGAATAGTTCGTTTAACAGCTGGTAAACATGCAAATATCCAACATGAACCGAGATCAGTATTGCCATAAAGACATATTTTATGCATTTCTTTTAGTTGATAGACATTATACAAATGTAGGCTAACCAAATGTTGTTATCACTTTATTGTATGAACATTTTTATGTTTTGTCATTTATTATGGTTTGAACTGATATTTTTTTTTTATATCAATGTTTTGAGATTACTTTTTTTGCAATGTGTTCACACTTAATACTCATTTTTCTATTTGAAAAGACATTTTGAATTTTTGTATTTTTATACATCAAGTTCTAGTCATAGTTGAATAGTAGATAATTAATAATTTTGGACTAGTTTTATGGTCTTTTATACTTTTTTAGTTTGAGGTTTATCTTAATGATTTTTGTTTCTTAAATTTTTATACATTTTTGCATAGAGAATCTCAATATTTTGACTGAATTGTTTTATGTAACATTTCTGTTATAGTTTTTTTTTAATTTTTGATATGCAATGCAAAGTACACATGATTTATTTTGTACCTTACGATTTTTATGAGTCTAAATATATTTTAGGAAATGTTTATTAACGAGGACGTTACATTTTTTACGGACTTTTCTACGTGTCTCACAGTCATAGGTTTCTTTATCTGTTAACATGCTTGCCATATTTAAATATATGCAAATTTCTATTGATAGTAGAGAGTAAATGTTGAAATGGACAAACATGATTCTAGAGTAGTTAGGGTGTTATATTCCGATCTGTCTACATAAATTGAGTGTACATCATAATTAAAGTTGTGTTCAATGAAAAGATTAAGTCAGTTTTAATCTACTTTTATTCATTATTTTTTATTATTTGTATTTTGTAGATGTAACACCTACCACCTTTTTCTACCACCTTATATACTACCAATAAACATACATACAGCAACATTATGATCTGTCTATGTGATTAATCCTTATGGTCCACACTTGGCTAAATAAAGATACAAAGCTTAAACACTTTCAATTTAAGCTATTGCACATACTTTTGCCTTGTAATTCATACATATGTAAAAGTAGACTTAACCAATTATTTATGGAAACTGAGAAAAACATGTTACATCTATTTTGGAATTGTAACTCAGTACAACATTTTTCGCTTTATGTTAAAAACACTTTTTAAAGATTTGTGTTATTACTCTTTCATTGAATGCAAGGAAGATAACTATTGGCATATCAAAGATATACTTTAAGAATCGAAATACAGTAAATTATATTTAGTTAATTTCAAAATATATTCATCTTATCTAACATTATAACAGTATAAAGCACTATTTGTGGTCATCGTTTGCTGGATTTAAAGAACAAATGATTTTAATACAGGGTTTAATTCGTGAGTTTGTATTTGAAACATTATGTTGACAATTAATTGCCAAATCTGTGGTCCATGTCAATGTTTTATATCGCCTTTCTGTCTGGGACTTGTTTATAAAAAACAATATCTTTAAATATCAATTCATGTTGTATATTAATACTAAGAAAAGTTTGAAAATACCAAATGATAATCCTAATCCATAAATCGAAGGACAGACAGCACAGTGGTATAGCGAAAAAGGACAAAAGGACAAACAATGATCTACAAAAGATACACATAAAACTAAAGATCGAGTAATCCGAACCCCACATTCTCAGGTTCCCTTTAGTGACTTGTATATATAGGCTTGACTGTATATCAATATATGAAGATGATGAACCTTAATTTATTTAATGATTTTTCAATATTAGTGTATTTTTGAATCGGGATCAGCTGATTGATCGAACACAGTTCATTTGATCTCCCGTCTAGATGAAGTAAGGGCTAAAGTCACCAGGAGTCCGACCCCCATCATCACGGGTCATGACACAAGGTAAGTATGTAGCCTCATTTAGTCTGCATTTGACGATAAACAAACATGTGTTATTATGAGCCTATTTGAGGTATACGGCACCACATGGGGTTCACATGTTTTCAAACATTTTGAACAAAATATGTTTAAGCTAATCAGGCACACGTAATGGCTGGAGACAGAAACAATGTGTTGGAGTTTGGACTGGATAACATTAACATGCCTGCAATACCCTCATGTCTGTCATACAATGCAGAGTAAATGATTAGAGTTCTGTTCACTCACCAATATACAAGTATCTACATTTCTATTTATGACTGCTAACTGTGTTATTGTTTAACATTAACTGAAAGACAATTAACACATATAAAGGTATTATCATAAATATATGAATGAATACAAACAATTCAGCAACGCTTTGTCATTGTGGTGAGTGAATACAACACTGAGGACCAACTCAGTAGAGAGAGAGAGTAGATCCGGATGCAATGTTCGGTTTGAGCGAGTGATATTACCCAGAAGTTGTCAATCCAGACACAAGCATGTATTACAATCTAAAATCTATTGATATTGATATTTGTTGATCAGTGAACTTTTGGAAAGTGTATTGTGTAAGTCTATTTAATCTGTTCGGTAGCTTGAATTTAGTTTTAATCAATGGTTTGGGTTTGTCGTTTGGTGTTTAAAGCCACTTTCAGCAATATTTCAGCCATATCATGGCGACCAGTTTTAGTGGTGGAAGAAGCAGGAGTACCCGGGTGCAAACCCACATCGTATTAGTAATATGATTGTATGACTTGTTAGGTAATCCAACTACCCTGTTCATTGACCCACCCGGGCCCTCTTTAATAATGTTCCTGATATGTATATAAAGGTATGTTACAGTCTGATATTGGTTCATTCAACTTTCCTAATTATCGTTAATATATGAATTAATAATAATTATTAATCAATTCTTAGTCAAATTCTTGATTGAATACAACACTGCGGACCAAGCCAGTAGACAGTTAATCCGAATACAAACGGGTTGTAATATTTAAAATCTATTTATTTTGATATGTGTTGATAAACTGCTTTATGGAAATTTTCTATAGTATGTCTTTGTCAATGATTAGGTAGTTTGAATATATATTTAATCATGTTTCTCATATGTATATAAATGTACGATAAAGTATGAAATCCGAATTTTCAATTATTATTTTTAACTAATTTGATAAATCTGTAAACTGTTTTGTATGTTTTACCGTTATTCAAGTATATAAAGCTGTATGTGTAATGGTACCACACTAAATTATACTAATTTAGTTGTATGCAGATGAAAATTGTCTACTGATCTATGGATCACTATATGGACAGATTGACACTTTGATTCCTTCTCATTCTCCCTCAACGATCGAAAGTTTGGTAATTTAGGCTTCAATTGTTTCGGTGCGATTGACAACAGAGTTTGGAATTTTCTACCCATGAGAAGCTCGGCTGATCTATACCCATTAGCTAGAGGAGTCGCACGATAACTGAGTAGAGCGATATACGGGTCGTCCGACTTTTTTAGCATCATTTTGATAGCTTGAGCACCTCGCTCGGCCAATCCATTTGATTGCGCATACCGCGGACTACTAACAATATGTTGAAATCCATACAATTGTGCGAATTGCTTAAAAACAAAAGAAACATAATGTGGACATGAAACAGTCGGGTATCCCGTGTCTCGCAAATATTGACTTCAAATGATTTATTACTGAATGGGAACTCGTGTTAAATAATTTTGCTATTTCTATGTATCTAGAAAAATAGTCAATAACTAATAAATACATTTGTACGTTCAGCTCGAACTAATCCGAGGCAACTTTTTGCCACGGTCGCTTCGGAAATTCAGTAGGTAAGAGTGGTTCAGCGTGATCATTGGTATCTTCGATACATTTCTGGCATTTTTTCACCACAGCTTCCAACTGCGAACTTAAACTTATGCCCTGATGACCGTCGTGAACACGATTCAAAATTTCATTTTGCAATGAATGCGGTATTACTATTCTTGTACCTTTGAACAGTAAATTATCATGTACAGTAAATTCTCCCTGCATGGTCCAATACGGGCGCAACTTTTCGTCTAATTTCGACTTCTCGGGCCACCCATCTCTGCAATAAGAAATCAAATTCCTACAAATGTCATCCTTGGCCGACTCAGTCTTAATCAATTCGATTCTATTTTGCGATGCCGGTAAATTATTCATTACCACATCCACGAACGGTTTTGTTTCATTCTCGAAATCCGTTTCGGACTGTGACATATTTTCAACCGGCGCTCTCGACAGCGTATCTGCTATGTTGAGATCTTTTCCAGCAACATGCGATATACTAATATCATATGTCATCAGACGCATTTTAAAGCGTTGTATTCTAGCTAGCAATTCCGCTGAATCTTTCGTACTGAGTAACGGTACCAAGGTTTTCTGGTCAGTTTCTAATTTGAACTTTAGTCCCGATTAAATAATTACTGAATTGTTCACATGCCCAAGCTATGGCAAGTGCTTCCTTTTTTAATTTGCGCGTTTCGCATCTCTGTGTCCGACATTGATCTGGACGCGTACGCCACAGGCCTTAGACTTTCGCCTCGTTTCTGCCTAATAACTGCCCCAATACCAAATGATGATGCATCCGTTGAATCAATGTTCTCTTTGTTCGGATCATAATGACTTAATGTCCCGGAAGAAGCAAGCTCATGTTTTATCTGCTGGAATGCATTTTATTGGGCCGTGTCCCAAATCCACGCGTTATTTCTGTGATCTTTGGCGAAGACTTATTGAGTTGATTGGCCATGCCTAAAAATCTACGAATTCCAGATATGTCGTCTGGTGTTTCCATTTCAACAATAGCTTTCACATTGTCTGGGTTCACGCGACAACCCGACGAGTCAATAATTTGGTCTAGGAATTTAACTGACGGTTTCGAAAACTCGCATTTTTCGTTCAGCGTAAGACCTGCCTTTTCGATCGCGCTTAACACTTTCTCTAGACGTGTGTCGTGTTCTTTCTGCGAAGATCCACATACGAATACGTCGTTCATGTGCCATAAAACTCCTGGAAACCCTTCAAGCGTTTCTGACATGCGTCTCTGAAAGAATTCGCTAGCCGAACTAATTCCAAAGGGTAACCGATTGCAACAATATCTACCAAATGGCGTGATAAAAGTAGTAAGCGGGCGCGATTCTGTGTCTAAATTGGTTTGCCAAAACGATGAATGTGCATCAAGCTTAGAAAATACGACTGCATTTGTTAGTTTAGCCAATGATTCCTCCACCGAAGGAAGTGGAACATTTTCTCGCTTAACCGACATGTTCAGCTTTGTTAAAGCTATGCAAATTCTTACTTGACCGCTGGACTTCGGCACGACGACCATGCCTGCGCACCATTCAGGTGCTTCGTCGATACGCGAAATGACTCATAATTTCTCCATTCTTGTCAACTATGCTTTAACTTTGTGAATAAGCGGCAATGGAACTCTGCGCTGGACGGACAATGCAAATCGGTTTTGCATCCGGATATAACGCAATTGTATACGTCCAATTTGTTTTTCCTAGCCCCTTAAATACTTAGGGATATCTCGCGCGATGGTAGCTTTCAGTTGTTTTAGTTACAAGATCCGCATCAACAGGCGATAAATTTACATTACTAATTATACCTAATGCTTGAATGGCTGGCCTACCTGATAATGGTTTTGTTAATCCCTTTACAACATAAATATCCTGAACACTAAATTTATCCTGTGATTAAACCATGCACTGAAATTTTTCTAGCACATTTAATTTAGAGTTTCCTGGTCCAGATAATTGTTTGTTCGATTTAATTAAAGTTTGTCCTTTTATTCCTTTTAAATCATTGTCCGAAATCACAGTTACGTCAGCTCCAGTGTCTATTTTAAAGTTAAGTTCTTTGTTGTTAATACTGAATTTCTTTGTCCAGGCTTTGTTAAATTTATTGTCAACTGTTCCAAGAAATCCTTCGTTTTGCTCCGGTTGTTTTTCCCTTTGATTTCTCGTCTTCGTCTTTACGGCATCGACCGTCGAATCATGCAGATCTTTCCTTACTAAAGACTGTTGCTTTCTAACTGATTCTGATTGACGTGCCATATCTGTTGCTTTCTTGAGTGTAAGGTCCGGATCGAGCTGCATTTTAACCGACAACTTAGCGTCTTTAATCCCGACGACTATTCTGTCACGGATCATTTATTCACGGAGATCATTGTATCCACAATGTTCCGATAATGTGTAAAGTGAGGTCACAAAGCTTTCCGACGTTCTCACTGTCTTCTTGTTTTCGTTTATTGAACTTTGCTCTTTCGAAAATTACATTCCGTCTCACAATGAAATGATTGTCAATTTTTTTCCTTCACTCTTGCGTACTTTTTTTATTTTCATCATTTAACTCGAATGACGCGAAAATGTCATCAGCTTCTGGTCCAATACTATAAATTAGGGAGTTCACCTCTGTCACACCACCTTTGTCTTCCAAACCAGAGGCAGACCGGAAACGATCAAATTTCTGTATCCATTTGAGTCATATCTCAGGTTTGGAGAAATTAAACGGCTCTGGTGCTGCAACTTGAAATGTCGCCATTTCAGTTTAATAACTAATGTTCACTAGTTACTACAGGTATATATTTTCCTTAGTTTACCGCTGCCACCATGTTATATGCTCGGGGCGATCTATATACAAACCCATATTTATAATATATCTTTAATAAAACTACTCTAAAATATGTACATGTTTACAATGTAAAGTGCTAAGCAGAACTGATATAGAAACCCGGCCGCACGTGCATATGGTTATTATCAAGGGCTGACAGAAAACGTAATACATCAAGATTAATACCGTGGGAAAGTGTATAGATGTTGAACTGTATAGAAAACACATTACATTACAGAAGAGACAACGAACTTCAAAGAAAGAGGTATTGAAATAGCTTTTGTGCTGAAACTCGAACTGGCAGATGGTCATGAAAGACAATAGACCTGGTGTCCGAAACAAGCTACTGAATATACTTTATCATCATCCTTAGAACCATCAGTAAAAATCAGCAGATGAAGCTGCTCTATCATTATTCCTCGAACCATCAGTATAAAACAGCTGCCGATTATTCCCTGTCACCATCCTGAGAACCACCAGTACGAAAACAGCATATTAAGCTTCCCTATCACCATTCCAAGAATCATCACTATAAAACAGCTGCAGTTGCTACAATATTATCATCCTTAGATTCATCAGTAAATACAGCTGTTGAAGCCACCCTACAGCCATTCTAAGTTCAAAATTAAAATTAGTTTTTGGATCAGATTTATATTAGAATTTACATTGTGTGATTCGCATTTCAAAAGATTTTTATTGTATTGGTATGCTTATGATAAACATGTTCATATAAAGGACTAAATACACAGTCGTAAGCAAACTTTAGGATACGCCTTCAGCCTGCAATGTGAATGCACATTGCATACCAAGTTTGATATGTCTACTTACAAGTGAAGGCTTGGTTGCTTCAACAAATAAACTCACAACCGGGATTACTCGTAAAATTCCTAGTGAGAACCGTAATCATTGCTCGATGATGATTTGTCGCAAGCTATTAAAGTTTGACAAACTGTAAACAATTCATCCTTAATCTAATTTTGAGTGAATCAACGGTTTAAATCAATTTAATAAATTTAATAAAACTGTGCCATTTTACCCTCATTCGGTACTGGATACAAATTGTAAATTATTAAGTGTCGTAAGACACAAGTTTTAATGGAATGGGAAGAATGATAAAATTAAACTCACAATTAAATGTAATAAATATGAAGAAGGAGACCGTTGTGGTTTGAAAATGTTTTGGATCAATAGAGTATTGGAGCCACACAATGTGTCTTTGCTTTACTTTACTTCTTACAAATGCTGCATTGAGTCAATCTATATGATTCAATCCATTCACAAAGATAAATGGTAGTATGTACTTTCATAGCATTATTTTTGTTATTAATAATTTTTTATCATCGGGTAATTAAAAAAAATGTGCACATCGTCTGAATTTGTAGATATTTTTAATGTTAATATTAGTTTTGTAGAATACTATTATTAGTGTATTTTCAAATCATTGGAAGCAAATTATTATGGGTGCAACTATGAAATATGACAGAATATACAATGCAATAGCTGAAAAGGCGAACGCAGAAAACATACATTGTAAATATTTGCAACAAATTATTTATTCAGATAATTCGTCTAGCGCCTACTAATTTCCATTGACACTTTGAATAAACGACATGAAAACTACTGTATACAATTGGTATGACGTTTACCCAATGTCATTATGTATAAGTAAAGATATAAAGCCTAAACACTTTCAATTTAAGCTATTGCACATAATTTTGCCTTGTAATTCATACATATATAAAAGTGGACCAATTATTTATGGAAACTAAGAAAAATATGTTACATCTATTTTGGAATTTTAGCTTAGTACAACATTTTTCGCTTTATGTTAAAAACACTTTTTAAAGATTTGTGTTATTACTCTTTCATTGAATGCAAGGAAGATAACTATTGGCATATCAAAGATATACTTTGAGAATCGAAATACAGTAAACTATATTTGGATAATTTCAAAATATTTTCATCTGATGTAACATTATAACAGTATAAAGCACTATTTGTGGTCATCGTTTGCTGGATTTAAAGAACAAATGATTTTAATACAGGGTTTAATTCGTGAGTTTGTATTTGAAACATTATGTTGAGAATTAATTGCCAAATGTGTGGTCCATGTCAATATTTTATATCGCGTTTCTGTCTAGGACATGTTTATAAAAACAATATCTTTAAATATCAATTCATGTTGTATATTAATACTAAGAAAAGTTTGAAGATACCAAATGATAATCATAATTGATAAATCGAAGGACAGACAGCACAATGGTATAGCGAAAAAGGACAAAAGGACAAACAATGATCTACAAAAGATACACATAAAAATAAAGATCGAGTAATCCGAACCCCACATTCTCAGGTTCCCTTTAGTGACTTGTATATATAGGCTTGACTGTATATCAATATATGAAGATGATGAACCTTAATTTATTTTATGATTTTTCAAAATTAGTGTATTTTTGAATCGGGATCAACTGATTCATCGAACATAGTTCATTTGATCTCCCGTCTGGATGAGGTAAGGGCAAAAGTCACCATGAGTCCGACCTCCATCATCACGGGTCATAGCACAAGGCAAGTATGTAGCCTCATTTAGTCTGCATTTTACGATAAGCAAACATGTGTTATTATGAGCCTATTTGAGGCATACGGCACCACATTGGGTTCACATGTTTTCAAAAATTTTGAACAAAGTATGCTTAAGCTAAGCAGGCACAAGTAAAGGCAGGAGACGGAAACAACGTGTCGGAGTCTAGATAACATTAACATGCCTACAATACCCTCATGTGTGTCATAGAATGCAGAGTAAATTATTACAGTTCTGTGCAATATATATATGTGTCTACATTTCTATATATGACTGCTAAATGTGTTATTGTTTAACATTACATGAAAGACAATTATCAGTAGTTAAATAGGTGAAATGTTGAGTTGAAACGTATACTATTGAAAATGAACAGAAAACTAAAAAAAATCAATCTATTAAAACAGCTCCACAATCTAATCGCAAATTGTGGAAACAGAAAAAAAATCGACACCCTTTACACACATATACATGACCACTCACTTTCATTGGTTGGTAGCGGCACTTCAATAAAACTTGTCGTGGTTAACCTAGTTTTCTATACAAACGTTTCCCTTTTGATGGTGTGATGCGATCATACAACTGACAGCTGCAGCATCATAGCCTTCTTTGTACACGACCGTTTTTACATTTTACTAATCACGAGACTTAATTCACTGTTAAGGTTTGTTGTTATTTAACATCCTTAGTTATCGTGTTGAACAAAATTTATATGCGACAGGCTTGCAGATACCACATAGGTAATCAGAAGCCGTTAATATATAAAACACTACACAGACAACTTAAATTTGGCCATACAAATCTCATGTGTACCAGAAGGGTACATACTTTCGTAATTATTTTGATGGAGTCATTTCTTTGGTTTTCATTTGATATATCAAATTAGAGTGCCACAGCACCTACACATGTTATCACAGAAATATTGAGTACACCACTCTTTAATACACATTCAAGGTTTACTAGTTTGAATAATAAATGCTTAATGTTAGAAAGATTAAATTAAACTGCTTGTTAAAATGATATAAAGACAATAGGTTTCATCGACCATGATAATTCCAAGAAATATTATCAGTTACGGAGCTATCTAAAACTCCGATCGGTTCATAGATGCGAGATAAATGCAATACAAGAGAAATTGTCATATTTGAGTTACTACTTTTGTGCCGGAAATTGGAGTACCCAGAGAAAATCACAGACCTGTCGCAAGTCACTGACAAATTGTATCACATCATGTTTTATCGAGTACACTTCGCTATGAATGGGGTTCAAACTGACAACTTACAGATCCTGGATCGTTTAACTTAACAGATATTTCGTATCGTTTAACATAACAGATATTTCGTATCGTTTGCGTTTTTCGTTCGTTTCGTTTGCGTGTATCGTTCGTTCGTTTTTCGTTTTCCGTTCGTTTGCGTTTCGTGCGTGTAATTTGTTCGTTCGTTTCGTGTATCGTTCGCCAGTTTAATTGGACGAACACACGAAACGAAATACGAACGACCGATACACGAAACGAACGATACACGATAACGAACTTGTCAACTACGATTTCCAGTTTAAACTAATTACTATCTTACTATTACTAAAAATTTTAAATTAAAGTGTAAGCAAAATTATACATATACAAACATGTATTTCCTTTATTTACATGTACCTGTAATTTTGTACAATAAGGGAAAACATATTTAATATATGCATTTTTTCTATAATTTACTCTAGAACAAATAAATAAGAAATCATCTACATGTATGTAAACAAACGCCCCTGGTAGTTTCACCTGGGAGATACATGCACTGCACGTGTGAAATGTCAAATCTTACATTTGTAATTTCATTCTAATTAACCATTATATGACCTTTTGAAGCCACACACCTCTCGGACAACTCCGAATAATTATAAATATAAATTCTGTATAATTATATAATTATA
>MJUT01015292.1:349440-370129 GCA_002080005.1 Gigantidas platifrons | reverse complement strand
TCGCATATAGTTCATAGTAGCAGTGTCACGGATAGAGTTGTGTCTAGATTCTGGCAAGTCTACTATTTTCATTGTATCTTGTAATTCCCATGCAACAAATTGATCACTGTTTAGAAATCCATCAAAATTGTTGCCAATAATTGGTTTAATGTTCAAATCGTTAACATAGTTGTGACCAATAATACACCATTCCTATCTGAATTGATATCATAGCCATGTACCGTGGTCATGTCCGTCATGTGAAATGTTTTGGCTATGGGTAGTCCATCCTGAACTAATACATATTCCTGCTTACAGTCTTTCCTATCGGATCTGGAAAAAAAACAAAAAAAAACAAAAAAACACAACACAACAGATATAATTCTCATTGTCAAATAAAAACAGAAGACTTTTTATAAAATTACTTCGCCTGTTATTTTGTGGTTTGTTGTTAATCCCGCATCCTTGGTCTCAAATTAACACTTATGTAGCGTTGATCGATATCTAGCAGAGAACAATAAAAGCGTTGTTCCTTTGCTATTATACTATGTTTAACCCTGTATTGTTTGGGACTTTGTCTCATGTACATGTGCCTCATATCCTTCCATTTTATTTATGACAAACATAGCTGTCATTTTATCATAGATGTTTATAATATTTTATGTTGCGGTGGATTCTTGTCTCACGAACATTTATTCCATATCTCTTTGTTTTTCATTTAAAAAGTTGTAAATGCCAATAAATTGTAAAATGTATAAGACAAGTTGATCATGTGTTTAATATATAAAGGATTATAAAACTGTTTACATACCAGTTAAGCTTTCAGCTTGGTCAGACTTTTCTGTTATTTTTCGCCATCGTCCTCAGCCACTGACTCTACATCAGGCACATCGCCGTTGTCATTAGTACTAGTATGCTCCTGGGAAGGATCTTCTACACTGTGTTCTTCTTGACTCACTAAAATTATAATATATCGGATATGAAGTAAAGACTAAATAAAAGTCTCTCAGTTGTAACATGAAGGTCAAGGTGGACAACACTTTCAGAAATCAGCTTGCAACATATAGACAGAAGAAAAGTTCATAATATGTGATCACAATATTTGTGCATACAATATAGATTACTTTGGCCTCTATTTCATATGATTATGTGTCAATTGTTGTTTATATTCGTTCAGTCAGTGACAAAGGCATAGGGAGAGGGTTGGGATCTCACAAAACACGTTTAGCCCCGCCACACTTGTGTGTGCCTGTCAGGATCATTTGACATTGGTTGTCTTTGTTGAATAGGTGTTCATCATTTCTGTGTTAAAACATGAAGTATTCACGTCAATTTGTAGTGTTGGGGAAATGTTTACACATTTCATTTGTTTAGGGGGGTCTCCAAGAGCTCGCCGTGCCGTATAGGTTTCTGTTCATTATTGAAGGCTGTGCGGTGACCTCTTTGTTGTACTAATTTTGCAATATACTTGTTGTAGGGTGTTGTCTTATCGCCGTTTGCTCCTGATCTCGTTTCATATCTACCTATATACATATAAATGTAGTACAGTTGCGAAATAGTTATTTCACTCACCCTCAGTAACAGCTTCCGTGACACCATAATTAAGGTTCTCATCAAGTTTATCCAGTATTTCAATGGGTAAATCTTCTTCGCTGACCATCCCTTGAGCTGCAAGTTGTTCAAAAATGGCGATTGATGATCTGGGGTGTTGCCCAAAGACTATCTCGTAGGGAGTTGTCTTGGTAGTAGATGAGACTGTCGTATTCATACCATACACAACTAAGGGGAAACTAGAAATCCATCCTTTCTGGTTTTCCTCAATCCATTTACCCACCTTAATTGCAAGGTCACAATTTGCCCTCTCAATACAACCTTGTGACTGAGGATGTCTAGGACGTCCATGAATGATAAGAAGATCAGTCCAGATGCGCTTCAATTCTGTTATCACTGTGGCCACAAATTCAAGGCCGTTATCGGTTTGCGGTATATTTGGTGGTCCAAACTGGGGAAAGATTGTCATCAGTCTCTCAGCAACATCAGCTGCAGTTTTATTAACCAAAGGATATGCCCAAGAAAACTTACTTTAATGATCTCTAGCATTAGTTGAGCTTATTAACATCGAAATTTGGCAAAATCGTGCACTTAATGATACAGGCACAAAACTTTGCACATATGTTATTTAGTCCATATAGACACATCTTCAATGCCAAGCCACCTGGAAGTCGGCCATTTTTCAAGATGACGGCCAAATTACAATCAGACTGTCTCTGGCAGGTGAAATTCGCAATCCTCATTTTATGTACATGTGCATATTGCATATGAACTAATGCAAATTATATCTTTGCTGCATTATATATGTTATTCAGCTACATTTGTTTCACTATGATTATTATTCGACTAAAACAGCCTTTATAACAGAAAACAAACATGAACAGAAACAATTTATTCTGAACTACTCTGGGCACACTGGTATAATCCACTGCCGATTATCTCGGCATATAGTTCAGTGTCAGCTTTTGTATTCCAGAATACTTTATGACTGTCCCTTTTAATTCAATAAAGTCGTACCTGAATTGACAGGATGTGCCAACGCGCGTGATAGCCGAGTCAAGAAGATGGGGGAGGGGGGCTTGTTTCTCCGGATGGTGTACATATATCACGGGAATAATAGGCAGTAAAAGAACAATCCCTCAGCCTGATATACTAGTATGTTTGTTTTGAGTCTTATTATTTGTGGTAGAGTTTTGTATTGAAATCTAATTTTTCATAGCAATTGTGTTGCGTTGATTTTTGAGTTGAATTAATTGTTTGTTTCCAAATGGCGAAAAGAATTATTCCTTCAAAAACGTGTAAAGTCGCAAGTTCCCTCAACAATCATACACTAATCCTCCACATTGTTCAGGGAAAGTATGGACCGTCCAGATAGCTCAACAAGTACTCATGTTTCAATGTTTTTGTGTGATAGACATTCTCCTATGTCCGATTTTACATTGTATATAAGACATTTATTACATGTTAATATAAGTTTATTTTCTTTCGGGTAGGATGTTAAATGCCAACAAAGAATCAAAGGACTAACAACGATCTACTAAAACATTACACAGAAAACTAAAGATTAAGCAACGTGATCCCCACTAAAAACCGGAGCTGAACTCAGGAAGTGTAAGTATATCCTATTGCACGTGTGACATTCGTCCTGTTGGCTTTGGTACACACCCTGTGGTAAAGCATGAATGAGGACAGGACCGAATTGCAATAGCTAAAAATGGAACATATCCATTGGTCATAAAACAGATACTCCATAACGGTTATCCATGTCATGGCGGTGACCGTAAAACGTTCGAAGTGATCTAGTAATTTCCTTGTTAGCAGAAAACTCCAATCAAAGAAATTATAACAGGCACCACAAGCTCTGGAATATCGGATCGAGCGAGTGATATGTACATACTCCGTATGTAGTTGTTGCTAGAAAGTTGACATAGCATGATACATGTTGCATGTGTATGAAAATTTCACAATTGGAAGAATAAAATCATCTGTTTTGTCGTAAAGTTGCGTTCTTTAAATGTTTTGGCTCGCGTATTGAGTGTCATGTCGACAGGTGGACTGTTGTGTGAGTTATTTATATAACATCCAACTAATGGGGGTTTGTCTTCTATAAATTGAATATCATTGTCATATCATTGCCATATAACTTTTATATAACTTTACTCCTTGATATAACATGAAAATGTACACCTTGCATTAAGCAATACTAACTCACTCACTAACTACAAATAATCTGCAACTCGAACAAATACAAAGCCATATATTAAACAATAGACATAGCTGTGTGAAATTGAAACTGTTAACAATATTTTATAAAGAAAACAAAGCATATATATTGGTACTTAAAGATATACATACACTGTAATGTAGATGTTTTAGTAAGTACTACATTGTATCAAGGATTTCTATATAAATCCTTGATTGTTTATATGAAGGTCAATTCATTTGTGCACCACATTTATCAAAGTTAAATGTTTGTATCCATGACGAACAGGTAAACTGACAATGATGTGTGAGATGAATAGACTAATAGGTGTATGAATGAATTCCGTACAAAATGATGCAGAACATAAACTAATGGTCATATAATCTAAAATTGTTTGGAGGTTTTATGAAACATTGTATGTAAGTTCATTATCATAATTAAAACATATTTATTTAAAGCTGGTGTTCATATATTAAACAAAGACACGAGCTCGTAATATGTTTTTCCCTATCTAAACCCTTTAAGGTCCTTGTATAATGTTGAAGTCAATGTTAAAATACAACAAATAGTTATCGTTATAATCACCTACGTGTCATTGTAAACTTATCTACCATGTCCTTGTAAACAGGGGAGAATGTCATACACATAAGACATTTATAAAAAGTGATTACTGCAAATAAAGAATATTATTGATATGACGTGGTGTGACGGAATACACACAGGAACTGTCCATATAAAGGGATGAGATGATAGGATACTTTTTTGCTGATGTAAAATTTTTAAATATAGTAGTAATGTGTATGATGTTCTGGTTTTAAGACATAGGTGTAGGTCTACAAATAAGGCTAAAATATCATATATGTCTGGTTGAATAATATATAAGGGACAAATCCCAAATAGGATAATTTAAAATGAATAGCATTATTATCATAATCTTGCTTGACAAAACAACAATATGCAGTTAAGAATCTAAAAATGAAAATCAAGAAAATACGACACCATTGGAAAAGTTCTAAGATCTAATAGCAATATTATAATATCCTAACGATTAACGTAGCTACATGCGTAGGAGTGGACCGGCCAGTTGGATGACTGGAGAGTGTGGGAAATATTGTAAGTGGACAGTGAAGAAGGAGGAAGGCAATTCTTCGGGAGAGGATGCGAAAGCCTGCAAAACTGTCAAGCAATACTGATAATAAAAACATAATTTGGATCCGGAGACAAGCTTTAAATCCTTGGTAAATGATAATTGATAATAGTTGGCTTATATGCTAATTATTCATCAAATGCTAAATGTTATTAAAACAGTGGGGAGGCAAAACGTTTCAATGTTGGGAAGGGGAGGGGACATATGTCCCGGCCCGGATCCTATGTACCTGGTAGATATACGTACAAACCATCATCAGAAAATGAATAATCCAATAGATCTGTCCGAAAGATGTCCACAAATATTGAAGTGTTGGAAATCCTGTGATGGTCGAACAATTGATGACGACTGCCAACTGGGCTGTTCTTCTGCCCGACCCGTTCCTTTGTTCATATGAGGCTCCCTGCCTAAAGTGCTTCTCAACCAAAAACGTAAATAATATAACCCTATCCTTTAATTTCATTTCCCGCAATATAAAAACTGTATCTTTACTAAATAATACTAAGCTTTGTGATGTAGTTGATCACATCTAGATTCCATTGAGCTTGAGATACAGAACAGTGCATACACAGCGAGGTCTGTTGCAACTGATTTTATACAATCTGTTAGACAAATATTCAAAAAATAATGTTCTTGAATTTACTTTTATGATATGAAGATCATAAAGTATTAAGCTATGATAACACACAGGTTCATGTGATATAACCACGTTGTCCTAAAATCTTAGATATCTACTATATCAGTTTGTTAAGTAATCGACATATATATATCCTATATGGTGAAAAATGGCTTCGATGGGTGAGAACTGAAGATAGCAAAGAAGTAACCAAAGGTCGTAAATCAGAGGACAAACAATACAATAGTCTAAGAAAATGACAAAACGGCACACAACGATTTACAAAAAATAAACATAAAACTTGTTTGAACCCAAACATTGCACGAGTAACCAGGTGATTCCATAGTTTGAATGAATATGTAGTTAGAATTGGTCACCAGGAAAATATAAATTGGAACGAGTCAGGATCGGGTTATGATTTTGTTGGACCCTTGACTACAAACACAATGAGGCCCCAGTTATTGTTAACCAAGGCACACATTTCAGACTCTTGAAATCAATTTATTCTAAATGGAAGAAAGTTTCGATTGAATGAGCTATTTCTTGTACAGGTCCTAATCAAGTGTGCAGTCATGTGATTGTAATCAGGAGTACCAGTGTCAACGAATTGATATAATGGGCAAGACAAACATTTTATTATAATTATTAAACATTTATTAATTCATCTTTAAAGGGATAATTCAGCACGCTTTCATTCTTCATTTACAAATGCAGTAACTTTGTGGAGGCCCTTGGATGTATCTTAGCAAGCCCATGCCTTAAACGGTCACTGGAACGAGTGTTCTAAAAGCATTTCATTATAAATAAAACAGATTCACATTAGGTACTAGTTTTAATATTATAGTTACATTTTTCTGCTTACAAGATGCATAGATCGTCTTATATTGTGTTGTTAGTAAATGCAAATAATAACAAAATTGTAGTTCATAGAAATTGTATCTAACCCCTGTGTGTCCCCATTCAACCTGGTATGACTTTTTATTGACAAGACCGGGCTCGAACCCACGATCTACGGCACTCGAGACGAACACGATAATTATTACACCACCGATGTGATTAGTACATTTGAATATTAATTGTATCATTGATGTGGTCTTTATCCATATGAAATGATATATTGAAGATCAATAAGCGAAAACGAAATAAAAAGGTCAGCACCGCCATGACCGTTCATTGATGTTCACATCCGTCTGTGTTGTATACAGTCCAGTACATGGTTTGAAAATGCCACCTCGCTTAACATAATACATGTTATAACCCGTTATCTCATGAAAAGGACTCGACGCTAACCAGACATCTTCCAAAATATTACTACTTGAAGTGAAAGCCTTAATTTATAATGATGTGGTAAATATGAGGTAATATCTAATTAATTAATTTAGTATCCAATTTATTACATAAATAACACATGTTAAATAAATATAACATTTCTACCACTTTATGGAAAATTAAGTCTCGATCTTTAAGAAAACTTTTAGAAATGCTCTAGATAAACATTCAGACGTTTTGTAGCTAGTAACATGCAAACTGGTTATAGTGGAAAAGTAAGTATATCTATGTCTCGATGCTGACTAGTCAATGAAAACGCTTCAAAATAGGAAATCTTAAACAAATGCAATTTAAAAAGAGTTTGACGATATCAAAGGGGAAATCAGAATCAGAAAATCTAGGGTGTGTATGGTGTTTAACGCCACTTTCAACACTATTTCTGTTAAAACGTGGCCCTCAGTTTTATTGAAGGAGGAAACCACCGACTTGCCGCAAGTCACTGACAAACTTTAATACATAATGTTGTATCGAGTAAACCTCGCCATGAGCGTGATTCGAACTCGCAACGTCATAGTGGTGATAGGCACCGATTGCATAGGTAGTTGCAAATCCAACTGCCATACGATCACGATCACGACGGTCCCTCCGCCAATCGATGAAGGACAGACAACACAATGGCCAAAAAATAGCACAAACAATTCGCGAGTCAGACTCATGGATTTCCGTCTGACAGTCTGATAATATCAATTCATCTTTTTTCCTGTGAACATTCATGAAAATTTATATTTCCCATGTTTATTTTACGATAAAAAATCAGCTTAAAATGCCTTAATATATAATACATATTTATAATTTTACTAAATCTAATTTAGACAAACACCAAAGCTAAATTATATGCATAAATATATAATAGATGGTTGTATTCACATAACGTGTAAAACATAGTTTATAACTACTTTCATACCCTGCAAACATAAACAAAAACAAAAAGGTGGACATAAACCTACTGAGTCAGAGACATCTTACATTACCAGAGGGGCAATAATAGTCATGTTCAGTAACATCATCAAGATATTTAGATCTTGTATTCTCGTTATGCTACATATTGTGCTATGGAGTCTAAATCTTTATTAGTTGTGTCTTTTCTGTCGTGTGTTGTTATTTTACTTATCTTTGGTAAGTAATATATTTCTATATTTTCATACAAAAGTTTTAAAGTAAACAGTAGATACATGTCATACCTTCAACAAACATTATTTCATAACAATAAGGTGAAAACAGGTTCTGCCACTGTAAATATGTCAATCTAGTTTACTTTAGTAAATAACGCTACCATTGATGGTCAAGCTGTTTATTTGTGTAAAGGTGTTTAACGCCACTGTCAATAATATTTCAACTATGTATCGTGGAGGTCATTTTATTCGTGGAGGAAACCGGAGGACTCGGATAAAACCACCGACCTGTCGCAAGTCACTGACAAACTTTATCACATAATGTTTTACACCTTCCCCTGATCGAAATTCGAACTCACATCAGTAGCGATAGGTACTGATTGCATAGTAAGTTGTAAATCCAACTGATACGACGGCCCCTTAATATTGGATTTGTCAGTAAATGTTTCACATTAATCTGATATTTTTTCTGTTTTGTGTGTTTTATTACATGTACTTTTGATGACATTAATACTTTTTAAGCTAACCGGTCGGTAGTGTAATGGTTAGAGTTTTCGCCTCGAGTGTGGTAGATCATGGGTTCGAGCACCAATGGGGTCAAACAAACGACTACAAACTTTGTATTTGTTATTTCTCCGCTAAGCACGCGGCATTGAGGAGAAAGAGCAAAGACTGGTTGACTCGAAATCAGGAAAATGTGTCCGGGCGGGTGACATATTTAAGTGAGCTGGCACTATAAAAATCCAACTCAGCGCGTTGGTCTAGTACAAAACGGAACTCGTCATCATTTCATTGAAAATTAACTTGTTCTCGCCATGATATAGCTGAACAATTGCTGAGTTGGCGTTAAACAACAAACACTCACCAACTATTTCAAATCTGGCATAGTTTATCTTCAAATCTGATGATTATGTGAACTCTTAAAATATATTAAACGAAGCTTACGGTTCTCGTTGATTATTTTTTAAAATCTACAGTTTGGAGTTACATTATCATAGCAAAATTACAAGCTGAAATCACGTTATAAATTCTTTTTGAGTAAACAACAATAATGGCCGGGGAAGGGTGTGGTTGGGAGGGTATAATCTCGTTATTTGGTGTTTGCATTGGAAACATAATTCTCACAGTTCATTGTCGTATATCTAATTCATGCCGATGAACATTCAATCAACAGATTTACGCATATTATTAAATGCAATATCATTTAACAATTCAATTTAATATTGTATTTAAGTGTCATCTCTCAATTACACGTCATAATACACAAATAAAACAACCAAACAACAATGAATTAGAGAGACATTCGTTACAGAATTATAAGAGACTATAATTAAAACAGTACCTATAGCACAAATATATAAAACAATCTAATATCATTATATGTTACATACATTTATATATCTGGTTTGTAACTCTACAAAGAACAACGTATAAATATAAGCACTGTATAGATGGTGTCTTTCTTAAAAAAATCGCAACTCAAATGGATCTCGCATCAGTTCGGCATTGATTGATTAATTGATTTTTTGGTGTTTTAACACCACATTCCGCAATATTTTAGCTATATCATGGAAACCAGTGTTAGTGGTGGAGGAAGCCGGGAGTACCCGGAGAGAACCACCGACACTGGACAAGCAACTGCAAAGCTTTAACACTAGCGGCTACGAGTCGAGTGCACCTTTTTTGTAATTTGCAAAGCTGGACGCGAACCCACGCCATATTGGTGATAGGCTTGTATGAGCTGTTAGATCCAACGACCTAACTTATTGAGCCACCCGAGCTCATCAGTTCGACAAAGTGCTTGTTAGGTCAATATTAATTGATATATCCCTATTAATGTGTTTATGATTATAAATATTTCAATATATTCATTAGAAATTGGAACATAATCATCGGTTATTCATATCACGGTGGTTACCGTATATCCGGAATAATATTTCTGCTATATATATCTACATTGTACATATGAAGAGCAATTCATTGGTGAACCACATTTATCAAAGTTAAACGTTAAGTCATCTTTAAAGTTGTTTGTAAATAATATTCTCTTTAAAGGGGATGTGTCTTACTGATTTACATATATGTATCCATGACGAACAGGTAAACAGAGAATGTAGTGTCAGATGAATAGATTAAGTGTATGAATGAAATCAGTACACAATGGAGCATAACATAAACTAAGGGATTGTAGAATATAAAATTGTTTTGAGGTTGTTATGAAACCTTGTATGAAAGTTAATTATCATAATTAAAACATATTTCTTTATTTTAAAGTTTGTGTTCATATAATAAACAAAAACACGAGCTCGTAATCTCTTTTTCTATCTCTTCCTTCAACCTTTTAAAATATGTGTATTATGTTGAAGTCAATGTTAAAATACAACAAATAGTTATCGTTATAATCACCTACGTGTCATAGTAAACTTATCTACCATGTCCTTGTAAACAGTATAGAATGTCATAACATAAGACGTTTATAAACAGTGATTACAGCAAATAAAGCATATTATTGATATTTATATGTGACTGAATGTACACAGGAGCTGTCCGTTAATAGAGGTGACATAATCCATCGGATCATATGATAATTTTTGTTGATGTAAAATTTTAAAGTAGAATTTGTTTCATGCATGTCCTGGTTTTAAGACATAGGTCTACAACTAAGCATACAAAATCATATATGCCTAGTTAAATAATATATAAGGGACAAATCCCTATTAGAATAATTTAAAATTACTATCAAGTCATAATCTTGCGTGATAAATCAACACATATAAAATATGCAATTAACATTAACAAGATTGCTATTTACAGTTAAATAGCTCGCCATTTTCAAATCGTTTTTGTCACTATCACATTCCTCATGTGGGAAAAACCCTACATATCATTTTCGTTGAAATTGGAGCATTTCGAAATTTTACGCATTTTGGCTGACATCTAAAAAAATGACTGCCATAGTGACCGCTATTTTGAAATCGCATTGGTCACGATCACATTCCTCTTAAAACCATAAATATCAATTTCTTTGTAATTGGAGCATTGGAACACTTCCAAATTTGTTATGTGTTTTGGCGACCACATTGAAAATAGCTGCCAAAATGGCCACCATAATGGCTGCAATAACCCCCATTTTTAAATCGCATTTGACACTATCACATTCCTCAGGTCGAAAATCTTCTAAATATAAATTTTCGCTGAAATTGTAGCACTTTGAAATTTTGATGTGTTTTGGCAGACATCTTACAAATGGCCGCCATTCTCACAATGTATTTCCAATTTTGCCCAATTTCGAACTTAAGCTCGAGATTCCTAATATAATGCTTATGTGCACGCTTGAAATACATTGGTCAACAAATAAAAATATGAGAATGCTTACAACATATCTCGGACAAACGGACGAACGGACGAACGGATGGACTAACGGACGGACCAAAGGACGGGCCAACGGGTCGCGGAAAAATAAATGAAAATCAGGAAAACATCACACCATCGGAAGAGTCATAAAATCAAACAGTAATATCATACCCAACCAATGTATGAAAGAACACATGACACGATATCATAACCTACACAAACAGCTTTAAAACCTTTTTGTTTGATAATTGATAATAGTTGGCTTCTATGATAATAATTCATCAATTTCCCAAATTTAGCCAAAAAAGTTGGGAAATCAAATATAGTTCCCTCACCTTTGTCTGTTCAGTTGGGGAAAAGGGGACATCTTCCAGAAATAATTGAGTGCTGTAAATCCTGTGATGATCGATCAATTTATGATGACACCCACACAAACTATGTGATGAATGACTATTGGTACAAACTGTGCACCTCTTCTGACCGACTTATTCATTTATTCGTATGTTGCTCATAGCCTACAGTCTATCCCGGTCATTTACCATTGATTTCATTTTCAGCTTTATAGATGATGTATCTTTACTAAATAACTCTTAGTTTGATATTGTTGTTAATCCAACAAAAGGACCAAAAAAGGCACACAACGATTTGCACAATATACACATAAAACTTGTTTGAACTCACACATTACACGAGTGACTAGGTGAGACCCTAATTTGAATGAATATGGAGTTAAAACTGGTCACAAGTAAAATACCAATTGGAACGAATCAGTACCGGTTTATGATTATGTTGGCTATAAATACAGTGAGGTCCCAGTCTGTTATAATCATCAAAGGCACGAATTTCAGATGCTTTAATAAGATTATCAGGTTATTCAAATAGAAAGGAAGTGTCGATGTAAGGAGTGTTTTTTTGTACAGGTCTTAAGCCAATATGAAGTGGTGTCAATGTAATCCGGAATGTCAGTGCCAACAAATTGACAATTTATTATTACTGTTAAATATTTATTAATTGAGCCATCTTTAAAGGGATAATTAAGTATTCTTTATTTACCGATGTAGTAACTTAATTGATGGAGGCCCCTGGATGTAGTTCACCGAGCCCTGGTGTTAATCCGGCTCTGGAACGAGTGTTCTATCATAAAGTCTATCATTATATATAAAAGAGCATCAATATACTACTCTTAATATTAACACTATAGGTACATCTTCCTGCTTACAACATATGTCTGATTGCGCTTTTTGTATCTTGAAACTCTTCTTGTTCTGTCTTGTTATTAAATGCAAATTATAACATAATTGCAGTTTATAGAAATTATATATTACCCCTGTGTGTCCATTCAACCTATGGATACCCCTTGTCTTGTGCAGCTTTTATTTGGATTTTTGAGATGCCGAGAATTAACAATTTTAAATCAGTTAGACCTTTAATATAATGTATGTTTAAATGATCTTTAACTAACTGATTGATATGTTTTTAGACAAGGTATACATATTCTACTCAGTTGCAATAAGCATGTACACCGCTCGATGGATATTAAATTATGTGGTTCCGTAGTACCTCAGTTGTTGTTACATGCATGCACGTCTTGTAGGGTATTCGATGTTGTGACGCGTTAGCATATAATGAATACACATGCATGCGCTTCGCAAGAATTTAATTGTGTTGTTTAATAGCATCAAATGTTAAATAAGTTATATATTATGTGGATAATTAACATCTAATGTTAAAATCACGTATTCGCCACTTATGATATTTAATTATATCGTGTATTACTAATGATAAAGAATATTTAATTGATTGTCTACATTTGAATTGGTGTCACTTTATATCATCTACTTTTGGATTGGTGTCAGTTTATATCATCTACTTTTGGATTGGTGTCAGTTTATATCATCTACTTTTGGATTGGTGTAAGTTTATATCATCTATTTTTTTTTGGATTGGTGTCAGTTTATATGATCTACTTTTGGATTGGTGTCAGTTAATATCATCTACTTTTGGATTGGTGTCAGTTTATATCATTTACTTTTGGATTGGTGTCAGTTTATATCATCTACTCTTGGATTGTCGTCAGTTTATATCAACTACTTTTGAATTGGTGCCCGTTTATATCATCTATGTTTGGAGTGGTGTCAGTCTATATCATCTATGTTTGGAGTGGTGTCAGTTTATATCATCTATGTTTGGATTGGTGCCAGTCTATATCATCTATGTTTGGATTGGTGTCTGTCTATATCATCTATGTTTGGAGTGGTGTCAGTCTATATCATCTATGTTTGGATTGGTTCCAGTCTATATCATCTATGTTTGAATTGGTGTCAGTCTATATCATCTATGTTTGGAATTGGTGTCAGTGTATATCATCTATTGTTTGATTTGTTTCAGTCTATATCATCCACTTTGGGAATGGTGTAAATTTATTTCATCTACATTGGATTGGTGTCAATTTATATCATCTACGGTTGGATTTGTGTCAGTCTGTAATCTATGTTTGGATTGTTTCAGTCTATATCATCTACTTTGGGGTGATGCCAGTCTATTTCTTCCACGTTTGGATTAGTGTCAGTTTATATTGCCTAAGTATATACACTTGTGTCAGTTTATACAATCTACGTTTGGAGTAGTGTCAGTTTGCATCGTCTACTTTTGGATTGATGTCAGTTTATATCATCTACGACTGAATTTGGATAAGTTTATATCGTCTACGCTTAGATTGTTGTCAGTTTATATAGTTTACGCTTGAATTGGTGTCAGTTTGTATCGTCTACATTGGGAGTGGTGTCAGTCAATATCATCTATGTTTTTATTGGTGTCAGTCTATATCATCTACGTTTTCGGGTGATATCAGTCTATATCATCTATGTTTGAATTTCATTGTTCACTTCAACTACACAAAGTAAAGTCTAACGAAATACAATTTCCTTATTGATTGTTGTCTGTCGTATTTGAATTCAAGAATCCATGCATAACTGCATTTTCAAAAAATCACGAAAATTAGAGTCAACGAATAAATATACTTTACCTTTTCAGGTAAATGTTTCCTTCCTCTATCACTGATAAGACTTTTACTGGACTTATATATGGGTAGCACGTCGGGTGTCTTATAGGAAGCAGGAACTGCTTATCCTTTGCGATCACCTTAATCCATCCCCGGTGTTTTGGTTGGGTCCGTGTTGCTGATCTTTTTCTTTTTTTTTTGTTTTGTTCTATTATGTGTTTCTACGTCCTGAGTTCCATGCTATGATGTCCGTTATGATTTTTGCATTAAAACGATGTTCTATTCGTCTTTACCTCATGTTGTTTGCAGGAGGGCGCATGTTTTATTTACGTTATTTGAGTTTGTTTTCGTAGAGTGGTGTCCAACACATATTGCATTGTGCTTTTGTTTTGTATTACTTCGTCTTGTCTATGTTGCAAGTTTCTCTGGATTTCCCTTTCTTGAAAGCCCCTTCGGTATTCTCTAAATTTTATTCAACGTAGAATACAGGCTATTACATAAAATGTGTAATAATAAGTTCATGTAATACACACAACATAGCACAAATCTGCGTTAAGAAAAGATTGATGATACCAAAGGAATAATCATTATCCGTAAGTCGAAGAACAGACAATACAATGGCCAAAAAGGGTCAAAAGTACAAACAATGATTAAAAAAACATTACACAGAAAACTAAAGATCAAGTAACACGAACCCACTAGAACACGGGGGTTACCTCACGTGATCATAAAGATTAAGCAGTACCTGCTCCGCATGTGGTACCCGTGGTTTTATTCTTGTTATACACCCGTTGATCAATCATGAAAGAGGAAAAGATCTGATTGTAATCACGATAAACGGAACATATCCGCGTTCATTCGTGACACAGATATTCCGTAATGGTGAACAAGTCATGGTGGCGACCGTAAAACTGTCAAAGTGATGACTTCAAGTTAACCACTATTAACCATTGGTTCAGTTGATTTGGTGTTAGCAGTAAACCTCTATCAAAGAAAGCATGATTTGAGGCACACACACTGTACTATCACATCAACATACAGATATATACTCCAGGAACTGCTGAAATGTTGCTACAAATAAATGGAAAGTTCACAATGGGAAATTGCAATGATCTCTTTTATCGTATGTTTTCGTTCTTAGTCGACCATCTCTGTCAATTTGGATGAGTATGCCAACGTACAAAGCAGACCTAGCTGCATCTGTGGTTAATATTCTTGATTATGAAAAGAATACCATTTTCACTTGTTTTAAATAGAATGAAAAATGCTAGTCATATTATCATGATTTGACATGTACTGGTATTAGTTTTGGATGGTTCAGACATTAAAATTGCATTATGTTGTCTTTGAAATCATTAGTCCCAAGTGGAGCCGGGAATAAACAATATTTTTAAGATTCATTTTAAGGGTAATAAATTTCGAGAAGGCTATATTGAATTTTTTGGAAAATCATTAACAAAACTTACTCATACATCCAGGTGTAAATCCTGTTTCTGAACGTGTGTCATTTGGACATGGAAGTTGATTTCCTGCAATTAATAAAACAAACTAATTTAATTTTCTAATCTAAAATTCAATAGGAGTGTAATATACGAATATTGAAACAGACATACATCTTTATTTTCCTAACTGAATTGTCCAATGAAGTTTATATTAATATTCGTATGTTGTGCAATTTTTCACTTGCCTCGTGGGCGTGATCGTATATTAGTTGCATTTACAGCTACCTATTTAATCGATGCCTATCAACACTAACGTTGTCAGTTCAAAGCCCGCTCATGGTCAGATGTACTCGATACAACATTATGTGATCAAGTTTGTCAGTGGCTTGCAGCAGGTCTGCAGTTTTCTCAGGTTTTACCAGTTTCCTCCATCAATAAAACTGTCCACCCCGATATGACTGATATATTGTTAAAAATGGCGTTAAGCACCATAACCCACTTGTAAACCAGTATTTGAAATTATTATCTAATGTGTAAAACACCATATCTACGTATGGTTTCTATAATAAAAAAAACAGCATTTAATCCATTAGACAGAAACTATCAGCTATAAAGCATTGTGTCATAGATGTATGCGCTATAATATATAATTTAATCTTTAAATTTAGTTGTAGCTACGCTAGCGAAGTCGTCAATTTGGAAGGCTGAAACGAACCATGATACCTAAAAGATTTTAACACAAAATAGATCCAGTAAACTGTTAACGATTGTTTGTTTAAAAAACATATTAATGAATCCAATGATCGCTTCCAAATAATATTTTAGAATCAATTCGGTAATGTGCAGATGATATATTGTCTATCTCATGCATTGTTAGTTGTGTAAATCGAATCACTACTCGACAACTATATTCACATGATACGTCCAGTTGTACCAACCATTTATAATAGATGTATAACATGTATTTACCAAAGCAGTATGCGGTTGAACACGCCCCTGTAATAGGTTGTAAATAGTACTCAAAATATCAATCACAATTCTTTATCTGAATGTCGTATGACCTGTGTTTACAATTACCATTACACTTTGCGGTATATGCAGTTCTGTTTACGATAATTCCGACTGCTGGGTACACATCGTCACCAGTAGGAATATCCTATGTAAAGAACAACCCATGTGATTGATATTAATACACATTTAATTACTGATGGCAACAACAAGTTGCTTGCTCCGCGAGATACCAACTATTGCTCAAGGCGATGCTGAGAGGAAATGTTGGTGTCGAGGGGAACAATAAATTTGCTACTACCTGATTTGGCCCTTTGGTTTTCTTGCTTCCTAAGATTTTTAGATTATTTGGTTTTCTAATCTTTTGGCTTAGATCGTACCTGATGAAGATTATTCCAGAAAGGCGACGTGGCACTACATGTGACATTTATAATTTTATTATCTAGTCAATAAATGTTTGTATGTCGAACAGCATAACAGACAAAGCTCCAGGTTTTTACGAAAAATGGAGAATTTTGAATTTCCGTTACCGTATTTCCTGCAAAGGTTTAAGAGGATATCGCGTCTGTAGTCTTTTGGACTATTCATCGGTAAATAGTGCATTGCAGAATTTACCAATAGAATGTATTTTTATATATTATTAATTGGGAAAATTAGTGTTTTCTGATTTGTCCTAACCTCATCACATGACCCCCTGTGTTTCTATGGATTGACTAAAGAAAATGTCGATTAACTGGCGAAACTACGATTGACTAGTATGTATTGCACGGTTAGTAAATATAGAGAGAGAAAAACCGGAATTATTTATCGGCCAATGAAAACGCTTCTTGTTCATTTCCGGTTGTGTGACGATGCGGCAGACGAGAAATTGAAAGAAACAACAATGGCCACGGCCGGCAGATTTGCTGCCTTAAATAGTGAGGAGAAAGATGCTATGTTGGACAACATTAATGCAAAAAACACAAAACGGCAAACGCATACTGCAGTCAAATTATTCCGGGAGTATTTAACAGAGAAAAATATGGATTTGGACTTTGAAAACTGTTCCTTAGAACAGCTTGACCAAAACCTGTCAAATTTTTACATGGAAATACGCAACAAAAAGGGTGATATGTATAAAAAAATCCACACTTCTATCGTATCGGCAGGGCATATCAGCCAAACCAGGGATATTGATCTAAAAGTTGACGCCTTTAAAAAGTCGAACAAGGCTTTTCAGTGTATGGGTAAAGAACTGAAAAAGCTTGGTCTTGCTGCAGTGAATCATTACCCTCCCATAGAGGACACAGATTTGGCCAAGATGTATACACTTTTTGTTGTTAATTAAAAAAAAATGTTGATAATTTTTTGTTATGTAATGAGAACCCATGATATATTTAGTTTTCTGAACAAATAATCTTGGTCAACCAGTCAAATTAATAATATAACAGATATAGCCTTTGCAAGAAGTCGATACGGGTTATATATCGACCTCGAGAAGTATATCGACCGCGGACTTCGTCCTTGGTCGATATACTTCTCTCAGTCGATATAAACCCGTATCGACTTCTTGCAAAGGCTATATTTGTATAATATCGACGATGTTTTCTCAATAACTTTATTTGNTTTTCAGCCATCGGTAAATAGTGCATTGCACAATTTACCAATAGAATGTATTTTTATAATACATGTCTTTTTCAAAGGAAAATTTATTCTTAGGTATAATGATAAGGAAAACAACCTTGGGAAGTACAACTGACTTGTTATTCGAATTTGTTCTGCAATTGATTTGATGGTTTGGTATTGTAACCATAAACATAGTGACAACCGAGACAAATGTCTTATCGCACACACTAATAGACAGCAGTATATATGTCTACACATATTAACAGCTCAGGGACTGGTGATTTTTCTTGCACAAAATGAATAGGCCCATATCATGCCGTAAGCATATACAATTGGAATCTTTTGCCGAAATAATCAGATGATTTAATTATGAATTCGGTCATTAAACGATTTCCTATAAAAGACTCTCTTACCTTTATCTAAATAGATAGGTTTGGCTGTATTACATCTAAAACCACCAAATAGACATTCTGTTGGCATTCGATCCCCAGCACCACTCGTTATACGGTACCATCCCTCCTCAAGGAAGTTATCACAGATTGGAAGCACATTCATAGCAAAGGCAACTGATCTCTGCGAGTCATCTAGAAAGTTTATTGTACCACACAGGTCGTCTAAATTTCAAAATATTATTAATTTATATGGGTTATGAGCTACTGTAATTACCATAATGATCATGACGTAGTAACTACGAATGTTGATATATTAAGGCCATCGTATGAGATAAATAGTGAAACAATAGCCAACTTTGAACTAAAATATAAATGTCAATAACATTTTTTGAAGCGTAAAAACATTGATTGGACAAAAAATACAACAAAAAATACAAAATAAAATAAGAAAAAAAGAAGCAAAACCAAGATGCAAACAGAAAACATAAAACAACCCTCCAAAAATATTAAAATAAAAAAAAAAACACGGAAAAAATAACAATTCCAAAAAAGAAATAATAATTATAAAAACCAAAACACAAACGAAATACTAATAATAATAATAATAATAAAAAAAAACATAAATATAAGCAAGCAAATAAATTTCAAATACAAAACAAAATAATTGCAAAACAGTTCGCTTACTTTAATTTTTTATAATAAAATGAAGCAATTTATCATAATTAGATATACAGTAGTCATTATGTACTATTTTGTTTTATTAACATACCATTAGAAGTCACCCCGGGTACAACAGTGTGTCCTAGAATTAACAGAAAGACCAGTCTTCTCATTGCCATCCAATATATGTGAATGTGTGTACATTTTTAAATGTGAATGAACTACTTTAAATTTGAATAATGGGAAATTTAGTCACTAACTTTGAATATGCAAATTTGTATGTACCATTATCATCATAAAGTATCGTCCAATGACAGCTTATCATATTTTTTTTTAGAACTATCCAATGAGACAACTGTTTGACTAATTAGATATGATAGACATCGTGTCAAAAAAAGAAGGTGTTTACATGTAACCAAGGAAGTTAGCAGTCGTATGCATGTTGCAATAAACCTTTTTGTAAATTTCATTAGTGATAATGTATAATTAGATTTAATAATAATTTTAATAAAATGTAAGAATCAATTAAAACTTTCTGTATATTTAGGGAAATATTGCCCCCTATGCAAAGAGTATGTTATAATTATGTGTTTATTCTCGCCTATATTTATAATTGAAATAAAATAAACAAAAACACCACTTGCATAAACAATTCAAGAGATTACATCAATTTTTATGTCAAGTTGATTGATTGATTGATTGTAGTTTAGCATTACCTGATAATATTTCAGCTGTATCCATAATAGAAAGAAAGCTTAAACAGTGATGGTGAACAATTCCACTTATATCAACAAAACAAACACCCTCCGATCAAATCATTGAACATAGAAAAGACTATGACATATGGCGTTGGAAATTCAATATCATGGTTGGGACAGGCAGAAAAATGTTGCGGAATTAACAGGTCAATGGGATCCAGTGATGATTTTTCAGCCAACAAAATACAGTTTTAAATGTGTCACAGTGACCACAGTTATTACAATATGAAGCTTGCGACATGGATACACAAATAATTGAAATGCTGTTAATTTATGAAGTTCGTTTTTTTTTAATTTGAAAGTACATAAGTATATACATACACATACTACAAGTTACTGCTGTAAAAGTCGACATAGAAATAGTTATTAACAAACAGACACCTTTTGTAGAGGTATAAGTTTTATTATTTACTTTGAACGTTATTTCATTTCATAATATGACCCTTTAACTTATCAAATGACCCTATGATTCTTAAAATTAAACAAAGAAGATTTGGGGATTTACTAGAAGCAACTAATATTTTCCAGATGT